>BJCM01201203.1:0-16835 GCA_018326385.1 Flaveria bidentis | reverse complement strand
TTCATGCTAATGGACCAGTCGCATGACTGAACCAGGAGACTGGATCAGTCGCACGATTGTGACATAAGATTGACTCAGTCGCACGACTGAACATTCAATCATGTGGATGGATCAACCGCATGCTTCAATCATACGACTGAACCATGCTAATGGTTCAGTCGTACGAATGGAAAACCCTAACCTATAAATACCACTTAATTCATGGAAAAACATGACAATTCAAATACCAACGCACCTGATCGTACCCTAGACGTCCAGAGACTCAAGAACACTTGTTCCAAGTTCATAGATCGCAGTTAATCATCTTGCAATCGTTCTTAACGTTTTGATTCGTTCTTAGATCAATTATATTTGTGTTCTCACTGATTGGATCGCCAATCAAATAGGATTCTACACTATTTGGTTTGGTATACACGTAAATCAGTTAGTACTACGTACCTAAACGGTCCTAACAAGTGGTATCAGAGCATTGGCTCTTGATTTGCGTGTGATTATAAAAATCGCGTTTTTCACTCAAAAAACTCAATCTTTTTGTGTCAAACAGTGTTTTCGACTTCTCCAAGTTAAAAAGTTAACGTTTTTCGGCATACGGCATTTAGGGTTTGTGAGAAATTCGTGTTTTTGCGTCAAAGTGTTCAAAACCTTCGTTTTTGCAAAAACAGCAGCCTTCAGTCGCACGACTGACTCAATCGCACGACTGAATCCATTCGCACCTCCCATACGCACGATTGAACTCAGTCGTCGTGTTCATTCGTACGACTGACCAGCTTCATTCGCATAGACTCCAACTGCACTCTCCTTACGCACGACCGAATCCAATCGCACGATTGAATTCATCCGCACTCTTCATTTGCACGATTGACTCATTCTCTTAAGTTCAATCGTACGAGTGGTCCATTCACACAAGTGAAGTACTTGATCTCAAAAGTTTAAAGTTAACGAGATGGAAGAACAATACTCAGCATTCACTGCAGGTATAGACACACGGGTGAAGAACCTCTTACTTCTGGAGAATGAGACTGGGAATCATAATAAACCACCTAAGCTTATAATGTTAGACGATTACCCACAGTGGAAACAACGTTTCGAGATCTACCTCAATGGAGTTGATCCCAACCTTTGGGAATCAACCGAAACAGGATATGACATGTCGGTTGGTGCTGATGGGGTAAAATTGACCTTGGGAGGGATGACTGACAGCCAGAAGACGAAATATAATGTAGAGAAGAAGGTTTACGCCCTGTTAACTCAGTCTATTCCAAAGGATATATTCCATCAATTTTCTGAGAATAAACAGGAAAAGAAACTTTGGATAGCCTTGAAAAAACGCTATGACAGAAATGCTTTGTTAAAATCTCTAAAGGCAAAAGCCTTAAAGAAGGAGTTTGACAATGTCTCTTCAATGGGTAAAGAAAGTCTGGATGATGTAGTCGACAGGTTCTATCATCTCATGAGTGAGCTGCATATTCATGGAGTTACAACATCAATGGAAGAGAAGGTATCCATCCTGGCGGATGGCTTACCAGAGAAGTGGGATTTGTTTGTATCTAATTTGAGATAAAATAGTATATTGGAAAAATTAGATATATACGACTTCATCCTAAAATTGAGAGATGAGGAACTTAGGATGAAATATAGGTCGCAGAAAGGAACATATGACCAAAATCCTTCACTTTACAACGCCTCTTCCACAACAGCCAGTTCAAGAGCACCCCTTCAGACTGCATTTGTTTCAAGTTCATCTGCCCCTTCACCAACCATAGCTTCAGGGTCTGACACGTCTGGATCATCAAGTACCCATTATATTGCACTTGAGGCTAATGCTACCAAGTTAAAGACCGAGAATCTTGGAAATATCACTATGGAGGTGGCTAAAGAACATATGGATCTATTGGAAGCCGTTGTTCACTCGTATGATGGTTTGGTTGAAGGAAAGATTGTTAACTGCCATCTAGCAGATAAAGATTACCAATAGATAGACGAGAACGAGCTTGAAAGAATAGACATAATGTGGGCATTGGCAAGTGTTGTGCGGAGAGCTAAAAATTTTGTTAAAAAGATGGGACAAAATTTGATAGCCACTAAATACACTACTTTTGGTTTCGATAAGTCCAAAGTTACCAATTTTAACTGTGGAGAGAAGGGGCACTTTAAACGTGAGTGTGTAAATCCCAAGAAGACAGGTAATGGCAACCCGTTCTCGACTGTTAACCGTCAGGACAAACCAACAAGTGGAGCTGCCTCGTCTAGTATAGAGACAAAGGCCTTGACTGCTCAAGGGGACGAAGGACAAGATTGGACCTTCAAATTTGTGTCCCCGAGTGAGTCCAACATCGCAAATGTTGAAGTTTTAGATGATGACACAACAAGCGAAGGTGATATAGCAGTTGAGCTAGTAATGTCAGGTCAGAATATTATTGCTATTGTGGACACTCACTGGAATGATAAAGGTCCCAGCACAACATGTTCAGAATCACCAGCACCTGAACAGTCAAACTCTACGATGATGGCTGATTCAACTGAACCTTCTCAGGTAAGTTCCACAGACCAACTTTTTGACAATAATACTTATTTCGAATGTAATAAATTTACGAAAAGCATAAATTTAAAATTTTCTAGGTTATTAGATCACAACGATAGCTTAATAAAGACTTGCAACTGTGCACTGAAACAAATCGCATTTTAAAACTAAATGAGCATAGTTATAAAGAGAAAATAGAACTGATAAAAAAAACAACTTAAGGAAACCAAAGTAGTGGCTTTTAACGAAGCAAATGACATTAAGTTCTATTTAAACTCCCTTGAAGAAACTAAAAAGGAAAAAGCAGTTTTGGAATTCGAAGTAAATTCATTAAAACAAAAACTGCACAGTTGGACTAGTTATTCTCACATAGTTAAAAACTTAGTGAAAGAACGAAATAATGGGGAGGGATTAGGTTAAAAAGTGGTTCCACCACCACATGAGATCTTTTTAAATACTAAATGTCGACCAATAAATAACAATCCTATTAAGGATCATGTGGTGACCACTCCTCTAGTTAGTGATCCAGATTCCACTTGTCAAACGGTGGAATCTATCACTAAACTAAAGGAGGACACTTTGAAATCTAAGGTTAAATTGCCTATTGTTAATTCGGATGAAAAATTTGCAAAGGTTAAGGTGGAGTCGGGTTCAAACACGTCTAATTTTGAACCCAAAAAGAATAAACAAGTTAACCACACACGTGCATCATGTCTAAGTCCAAACAAACAAAAGGGTAAAGATGTTAAAAAGGTTCAAACAATTAATTTTATTAAAGAAGTTAAAACATCTAAACAATAAGAGTTAAAAACTAACAAGCCCAAAGTCACACTAGTCTTACACACTTCTCCATAGAGACGTCTTTCCCAACATGTTGAAGGTCGATCGTGCTACAATTGTGGAAAGAAAGGACACATTGTTTCTAATTGTCCTTAGTATCAGACACCAATAAAGAAAGTTGAACTTCATGATACTAAACATATTTCTTTTAAAAGGAGTTCTATTACTCCACCTAAAAGAAATAATAAAACTAAAGTTCAAACCAAAAACCAGTTGTCTGTTTATCACAAACAGGCCTTGCATAAAACTGGTTTGTGGAAAGAAAAGTCAAATCCAATATCTGATACTGAGAGCAGTAAGAAGAATGATATTGCCTAGCCCTCAAATGGATAGTGGGTTGAATTTATGATGTGTGATTCCTCTGGGTTACCCAAGCCAGTTAATTCTTGGGTCTGAAACCTTCACTAATCATTTCCTTTGAATGTGCAGGGTGTTCATTATAGTGCTATACAAACACTTGGATTGTGGATAGTGGAGCATCCAGGCACATGATCTGGAACCTGTCACTCCTTTCAAACATCAAACAGATTAAAGGAGTACATGTTTCCTTTGCTGGAAATAAAGGAGGTTACATCATAGCACAGGGAGAAGTGGGAAATCAGAAAGTTAAGTTTGACAAGGTCAACTATGTTCAGCAACAACAAAATAACTTACTTTTTGTATCACAAATTTGTGACAATGGTTTCAAGTTTGACAACAAGAAGTGTTACATGTTGAAGAAGGAGTACATTATTCTAGAGGACCAAATTTTAATGTCAGCTTCAAGGTATAATGACTTATACCTCTTGGATCTATCAAAGGTCTCCACAACCGATCATCAATTCCAATGTTTCTTGTCAAAGGCAACTAAGAAGGAATTCATCTCCCTGCATAGGAGAATAGGACACATAAATCCAAGGAAGATGAATCATCTCATTCAGAATGATTTGATCAATGGAGTTAATGTCAAAAAATTTCAACTTCCGGATTTCTGTGTGTCGTGTAAGAAAGGGAAACAAACCAAGAAGTCTCATATGGCAAAGAACATCAACTCTATTGAATTGCCTCTCGAACTTCTACATATGGATCCGTTTGGTCCTGTGAGCACAAAGAGCATCGCTGGAGATCTGTATTGTCATGTAGTCACCGATGACTATTCTAGATTCTCTTGGGTAATGTTTCTGAAATCCAAATCAGAAACATTTGATTTGTTCAAACAACTTGTGACCACATTGGAATCTCTATTCAAGTTAAAAGTACGTCAGATTCACTCAGACAACGGTACAAAATTCAAGAATCAGTGGATGGATGCATTTTACAAAGAAAAGGGAATTGTACATCAGTTCACATATGCCTACACTCCACAGATGAACAGAGTTGCTGAACGGAAGAACAGAAGCTTGATAGAGATAGCCAGGATGATGCTAGTAGACTCAAAACTGCCTATCCAATTCTGGAATGAGGCAGTTGCAAATGCATGTTACACTTTGAATTGAGTCTTGGTGGTTAAAACACATGGTCAAACATGTTATGAGTTGCTCCAACGCCGTAAACCTAATCTAGAGTATCTTGAACCATTTGGCGCACCATGTACACTGCTGAAGAAACATCAGTCAAGAAAGTTCAGTGAAAAGGCTGAAGAAGGTATTTTTCTAGGATACAACATACCGAATAAGAGGGTTTACAACAACTCATCAGGTCAAGTAGAAGTGTGGTGCTAGGTCGATGTTCAGAGATTCACTACCCCTCCTGCAGGAAAAGGACCCGCCTTCTTTTTCGATTATGATGGATTCTTCAAGTCCTTCAACATTCCTCTCACTCCTTCTGATGATGAGCTATCAACAAAGATGATGTATGATGTCTTAAACATGCCGCCACTAGACTCGACAACATCCTGTTCACAAGGTCAATCTTCGAGTAACTCAGGGGGAGCACTGGAGGTAAGTGACTCCTCTTTTGATGATGAAGAAGTGGAAAACATTCAGGTGGATCAGGAGGAACATGTTCCTACTACTACAAGTACAGACACATCAGATGTTGATGACTCTGACACCTCGGAACCCCATACTCCCACTGCCTCAGATACTGATCATGCGGTTCACAATCTGAATAATAAGGTAGTTGTACCCACCACTCCTGGATCACGAATTAATGTTTATCATCCTCTTGACAATGTCATAGGGGATGTACAATCGGGAGTACAGACAAGAAATCAGCTATACTCAGCTGATTATGCCTCAGTCATGGAAAAAGGCTACCTTCACGACGGTGCTTATCAATGTTTTGTGTCTCAATTTGAACCAAAATATGTAAGTGACGCCCTAAATGATGAGGCTTGGGTGAGTGTCATGCAAGAAGAACTTCTACAATTCAAGAAGTTAGGTGTGTGGACTCTGGTGGATAGACCTAAAGTTGCTAAGATCATTGGCACTAAATGGGTTTTGAAATGCAAAAAGGATGAATAAGGGGTCATTATCAGAAACAAGGCTCGACTAGTAGTTCAAGGATTTCGACAAGTCGAGGGGATTGATTACAATGAAGTCTTTGCACCAGTGGAAAGAATGGAAGCAATCTATATCTTCCTAGCCTATGCCTCTTACATGAAGATCAAAGTCTTTCAACTGGATGTAAAGAGTGCATTTCTTCATGGTGAAATCCGAGAGACAGTGTATGTCAGTCAACTCGAGGGATTTGAGGATCCATATCATCAGAATAGAGTTTACAAGCTAGACAAGGCTCTATACGGGCTTCATCAAGCCCCCAGAGCATGGTATGAGAAGCTTTCGACTCATCTTGTGAAACAAGGGTTTCGAAGAGGAGTGATTGATTGTACATTGTTTATCAAAGAAAAGGATGGGGACTTACTGTTTGTATAGATCTATGTTGATGACATAATCTTTGGGTCCAAAAATGAAGAATTGTGTAAAGAATTTGAAGCAGTAATGAAGGCATAATTTGAGATGAGTGCCATAGGAGAAATGAAGTTCTTTCTCGGGTTACAGGTGGATCAAACACCTAAGGGAATTTTCCTACATCAAACCAATTATGTAGGCGATATTCTCAGTCGGTTCGATATGGAGAATGCTTTAGCAGCTGGGACTCCACTTGCTACAAACCACGATGTGGCACCCGCCGAAAGTGACGATTTGGTTTATGCCACCATGTACCAAGGAATGATCGGATCTCTCATGTACCTCACCGCCTCACGACCGGATATCATGTACCTGACGTGTCTATGCTCCAGATATCAGGCGAAACCAAAGGTCAACCATCTCATCGACGTTAAAAGGATATTTTGTTATCTGAAGGGTACTCCAACACTCGGGTTGTGGTATCCTCATGATGATGATTTCGAGCTTACAGCGTATAGTGACTCGGATTATGGCGGTTGGAAAATGAACTACAAGTCAACATCAGCGGGATATCAATTCTTTGGGAGAAGATTAGTCACCAGGCAGTGTAAGAAGCAGACCTCGGTTGCTCTGTCAACCTGTGAAGCTAAATACGTTGTTGCTGCAAGTTGCTGTTCACAGACAATCTGGATTCAACAACAAATGCGGGATTACGGTTTGCAATTCTCTAACACTCCAACTTATGTTGATAACTCTGCTGCGATAGCCGTAACTAAAAATCCAGTCCAACATCCTAAAACCAAACATATCGGAATTAAATATCACTTTATACGTGATTAATTTGAAAAGCATTTGATCGATGTTATTAAAATAAATACGGATTTTGCAACGCATTGATCTCTACATAAAAGCCTTTGATAAACCACATTTTCTATATCTGTTAGAGGTCAACGGTGTTAAAAAGAAAAGTGAAGTGATTTCCGATGATGACAGTACTTAGTCTGACAAGTAGATATCATTTTACTTTTATTTTTTATTTTTTATTTTCTTTTATTTTATTGTATTTCTTCACCTATTAAAATTCTAAATGCAAAAATATTTTCTGTTTTAGAATTTTAGGGGGGAGAATAGGTTAAGTTAATATTAAATTTAGTTTTTTTAATTTCAGTACATAAAAAATCGAGGGTGGAGGATAGTCTAGCTAAGAGAAATGAGATTGTATCTGTCATACTAATTCAATGATTATGGAAAATGTTTAAGATGCAAAATTCGAAGCAAAATTCGAAGCATTAGTCTGAGAAGTCTAAGCAACATAAAAAGAAAAATGATAGTAAAACTAGTTGCTACTAAGGTAACACAGAGAAAGTAGACCTAGAGGTTGCTAGACCATTTGATGATATGTCGGTAGATTCAACACAATAGAATAATAGACCTCGTTGGTGATTTCAAGTTCAAACTAAGTTGTTCAACAAGCTGTGGGTTATCATCTTATTTCAGGTTAACACAAGCAACAAAGCTCCAATAAGGGGTGATGAGCAAAATAAACGCCACAAATGTGTGCGGATGACCATAAAAATGAGCAAAGCACATGAAAATGGCAAAATGCAATCAAACTAATAACCTATGTTGTTGGTGTGCTCTGTGCAAAAAGAAAATAATTGCTCAAACAAGAAGATAGGTTGTGTGTCTCTCTGTTGTGCGGTGGCACTGACCTGAGGATAAGCATAACCTAAATATTCTAGAATTCATTGTTGTTTGCGTCTCTCTGCTGTGCGGTGGCACTGACCTAAGGCTTAGCATCTCTTTGAAAGCTCTAGAATAGTTTCTTCTTGAATACTACCCGTAGACCGCTCAAAAATTTCCTAAGGAATGTTGATTACCATATAAGCGTGGGATCCACAAATGCTTGTTGAAATATTTAAACCTTAAATCATCACCAATGTGTGTCAAAAATTTGTGTATGGATTTAAGAGGACAGGTATACTGACAATCATCGTGGCTGCAACTCTTGAAAATCAAAACCACTATGTGCATCTTGTAGCACTAGTATGATTTCCTAAACTTGCAAATGACTCTCTATGAAAACAAGAATCTAGCATCAAAAAGTTTTGGGAAAATGTTCCAAATGATTTGATAAACCTGTATGATTCCATAATGAATCGTTCCAGTTATGATCAAAGTAACTTGACGCTATACTGTCTAGGAAGAAAATCTGGTAGATACTTCTCTTAGGATTTCAACCTCACACAAAAATACAAAAATATGTTTTAGCTTTGTTTTATTTATAGTTGTTTAATTTAGTTAAATTTCAGTTAATTTATCAGTTAAATTTCGGACTATGCATCGAAAGTCAATCTGGGAATCACTCACTAAAAAGGTCACGTCTGAGGTGACCAATGGGGTTTTTCAAATGTAAAAGGGTCACGACTGAGGTGACAAATTGTTTTAAAAGGATCACGTCTGAAGTGATCAACAGTTTTTTAAGTTAAAATGGTCATGTCTGAGATGATCACCGGTCAACATGTCTTATCAATAAGAAAATATGGATAAGTGTATGAATGGTCATAAGATCAAAATCATAAGTATGAGCCATTAGCACGACTGGACCATGAGTATGGATCAGTCGTACGATTGGACCATACTTATGAACCAGTCAGACGACTGGACCATGAGAATGGACCAGACGTACGATTGGACCATACTTATGAACCAGTCACACGACTGGACCATGAGTATGGACCAGTCGTACGCTTGGACCATACTTATGAACCAGTCACACGAATGGGGCATGAGTATGAACCATTCACAAGATTGGATCACAAGAATGAACCAATTGCATGAATGGAAGTGACCGAATGAGTCAGTCGCACGACTGAAACCTAGTCGCGCAACTGAATGTGACCGACTGATCCAATCGCACGACTAAGCTGCAATCGTATGAATGAAGAGTGTGAATGGATCGAGTCGCCCGATTGAAGACATATTCAGTATAAATAGGGCTAAAGTCGGTCGCATAAGTTCATCACCCCTTAATCGCCCTAAATCACCCGAAGGTAGCGACACTCTGCCAAAATCTGATTAAATCGATTTCTTCTTACCACTGTGATACTGACATGTTATTACATCACCTGCAGGTAATTATAGACCAAAATCGCACAAAATGCGAAGTGAAATCAAACCCTAACAGGCCCAAATTGTTTAAAATCAAGAAATACGTGATAACTATCAATCAGACCAAATAAAAGTGAAAATTGGTTAAAATGATAGACATACTGCAACAATTAATGGTCTTGCGAGTCTAAAGAACCTAAACACAACGTTTAACTTCCAGTATTGACCAAGATTCAGGATTAAAGTGTCGAACAAAGGCGTATGCGACTGGTCACTCCGAATGAACTTCAATCGCACGATTGAACTGGGCGAATGACTCAATCGGTCGAATGAACTAGGCGTATGAGCACAATCGCACTATTGAACTCATCCACATGCTCAGTCGCCCGATTGAGCTCAACGGCATGCTCAGTCGCCCAATTGAACTCAGCCACATGCTTAGTCGCCCTATTGAAGTCAGTCGAATACTCAATCAAACGACTGAACTCAGTCGTATGGTTCAATCGCCCGATTGAACCAGACTGATTTCAAAAAACAGTTTAAGTTTCAATAGTTTCTGTTATGCACAAATCTCATGTTTATTTGTCTTATGTTATAGAAACATGGCAGATATGTGGATCACCAACACCAAGCACAACATTTGTGCTCACTTGGATGCCACCACTCGAAATGCTACCAAGTTTGCTGGTATTATTGCATTTCTGAGGAGGTCAAGGATCTATAGAGCTATGTCTGCACCGTGGACGCCCTACCGGTCTATACGGCAGACCTTCTGGGAAGGTGCATCAGTTGACCAATCTACTGAGCCTTACTATATACGCAACACCATTTTTTGCTAGAAGATTAAGGTTGCGACAACAGATCTTAGACGTGTACTGGACTTGGGAGATGATGCTGCCTACCCAACCAGGTTACATCCTCTTATCGTAAGAGGATGCTTTCTACGGATGAGGTACACTAGGGACATCAACACATGTGTGCTCAACAAAAGCAACCTGTGTCCTCAGTTCAAGTACCTAGCACATGTCATTCTGAAGTGCATTGCTCTACGGAGGGGTGGATTTGATGATCTATCTTACCAAATCCAGAATGCTTACGTGGCACTGGTGCTGAATCACCTGTTCAGCTTCTCCAGCATGATTTTCTCCTACATGATCGAGAACTTAGTGGCCAAAGGCATGGAAAGCTTTTGCATGTACCTAAGGTTCCAACAGCTGATCATTGACTCGAAACTTCCTTCGCTGCCAAAGGAGAGTCATGATGCAGTATCTCTCGAGGTCATGGATGACACAACCCTGGGGAGGATGAAGGTTTACAAGGGCAAGCAGGTGAAGCCCCCTATAAGGAGATTGTTTGGCCATCTAGCCCAGGAATACTACGTGACGCCAACAAGGAGGAATTGGTGCCACGATGATAGTGACTCGGACGTTGAGCAGATTGCTCTACCCTCCGATGACTCCGATGGTGATGATCATGATGCTGATCAGGGAGGGGATGGTCAGGGTGGACCCAAACCAGCTCCTATTCACCCTGATTTCCAGAAGGATAAGGAGGAGGAATCTGATGAAGAGCCTCTGGTGCGAACGGTGGGAAGCCGGGTCATAGCCACAAAGAGAGGTATTAGGATGGTTAGTGGACACCACGGGGAGTCCGAGGATGCTGCATTGCTGCTACTGTTGATACAGATCCATCATATACCCTGGACCCGCCCAGCAGGCAAGTGGGATCCGCTGTGTCTAAGGGCTCGAGAAGAAAGAGAATGGCTCACCCCTATGGCAAGAAGGGGAAGAGGCTAAGGTTTACATTCACCCCTACTACTGCCACAACCACCACCTCATCCACCACTGCTACCACCACCACTACCTCACCACCTATCATTACCACATTCCTATCCACCACCACTACATCCTACCAACCACCACCCACTCATATACCACCATCCACATTCACTACAGCCACCACTACAGCCTACCTTTCACCACCCACTCATACACCACCACCCATATTCACCACAGCCACCACTACCACCAACAGCCACCAAGCTGGTCCCTCATCTCATACCACGTTCACCACAGGACCAACTCTACCCTCCATTGGGGTAGAGGAACAGTTGGCAACAGTTAACCGTATGGTGCTGAAGCTGTTAGCAACTGATGAAGAGAAAGTTGCCCAACTATGTCAGCTTGTGGAGCTAAAAGCCATGCAAGCATAGCAGATCGCTCACCAATCACAGCAGATAACATAGCAAGCGCAGCAGATTTCCTAACTCCAGGAGCATAATGCCAAATCAGTGCAGAGGATTAAGGAGTTGGAGACATCTAATAGGTCTATCATGCTCAAGCCAAAGGGATCAAAAGATGAGCCTCTGAAGATCAGAGAAGGTGATGATGATGATGGTGATAATGAAGATGATGATAGTGATGATGATGAGGCCGATGATGACGAAGAGACAAGGGAAAGGCAGAATGATGATGATGATGATGATGAAGGAGATGCAGTAGCATCTACCTTAGCTCAGGGTCAAGAGTGACGTACTAAGAGAAATCAAGACCAAGGAGCCTCATCTTCTGCTCCACCTACTGACGCACCTGCTATTCAGGGCAAAAGTAATGATTAGACATTTATGTACTTGAAAAACTTTTGTAATTTAATAGTGTATTAATATTATGCAATTAATGTTTATAAATCTTTATCAAATGTTTGATTGTCTTGATTAATTACTAACAATTGTTGTGTTACATGTTTAAATCAAGCAGATCAATCATCTCAGCAAGATGAGTATGATATTACTCCCTTTCAGCAAATCAAGTCTCAACTTACAATGATTCTTGATTTGTAATGGATAGTAAGAAGGTCTGTAAGTTATACTCTTGAAAAAGGAGAAATCATACATGACCTTACTGATAAGCAGCTTGTTGAGATGTTCTGGCTCAACCCGGACGAGATTGTCAAGGACGTTCCTACTTTTGAAGTTACAAGTGATGATGAGCTCACCGACATAGATGAAATCGAGATAGAGGACGTCACAGTTGACCATTATCCAGACTACACTGACCGAGAGGGAAATGTAGTCCCCAACTTGGGTGATACTCTCGACAGTGATACATTTGATAAGCTGGATCAGATGGAGAAAGAGACGGAGAAAAATGAGGGTCAAGCCCAAGCCTCGGACGCTGATGTTGACATCAGAAAGGTTGAATGGGCGGCCTGTTATGCTGAGATCGGAGCCATGCGCACTGCACAAAAGCCTAACGTCTACCCCAGGCTGTATAAAGTCAAGAAATGCCTAAAGGTGTCAGGCAAGATCATAGGATGGGCTTACTTTGAGGATCGAAATATATATGCAGTGAAGAGAGAGAAAGGCATAGAGTACTTTAGATTTCCACATGATCTAAAGACTCTACCCAGTTTTGAGCTCAACCAGTTGGCACGCCTAAAGTTGTTGTATGCTGACCTGAGAAAGAAGTCAGGCTGGTTTGAGGCTGCTTTGAGGAAAGAATACCACACCAAGTGGGTTAACTTCAGACCTCAACAACCGACGAGGTATATCAAAAGGTTTGAAGTTGATTCCATTACTGAAAAGCCTAAGGTAGTGCTAAAGTTGAGTCCTCCATGTACTATGTCCAAAATCCCTCTAAGGGAAATGCCACAGGACTTCACTCCACACTTCAAGTGGTGGTATTACGATTGGAGAATAGGTAAAGCTATTATAGTCTTGCAAAATAAAAGCCAAATGGATACTATTTGGGTATTTGACCCAATGTGGTTGACTAACTTGTCTGCTAATGATGAATACACATTATACAAGTGGCCACTATTCTATGATTCGCAAGACATTGTACAAGCCCTCCAGTTTCAGAACATGATAAGACTCTGTTTTGCATTTGAGATGCATGATGGAGTCACAAGAAAGGAAAAGTACAAGAAGTATGATGAGCTGATGAAGAATGTTAGACAATGATATAAACTAGGTCCAAGGGGGAGTTTGTAGATACATGTGTACCTAGTTTAGGAGCTCAATGTAAAATGTCTTTCATGTCTTACGTATATGTAATTGAATGGGTGTGAATGAAATGAAATGTGTTGGTGATTCTTATAATGTTTAATATTTCATTGTTTATTATGTGATAACACATATTGAACTAACTATATAGGTTTGTGGTTGTTTACATAGTTCTTAGTCAATAATGGTTGAGAAACATGTTTAAACTTAACCGTGTGAAGTTCTCATGCGAATGGACCATTCTAATGGACCATACGCATGAATTCTTCATGCTAATGGACCAGTCGCACGACTAAACTAGGAGACTGGATCAGTCGTACGATTGTGGCATGAGATTGACTCAGTCGCACGACTGAACATTCAGTCGTGCGGATGGGTCAACCGCATGCTTCAGTCGCATGACTGAACCATGCTAATGGTTCAGTCGTACGAATGGAAAATCCTAACCTATAAATACCACTTAATTCATGAAAAAATGGAACCATTCGAATACCTACGCACCTGATCGTACCCTAGCCGTCTAGAGATTCAAGAACACCTGTTCCAAGTTCATAGATCGCAGTTAATCATCTCGCAATCATTCTTAACGTTTTGATTTATTCGTAAATCGATTATACTTGCGTTCTCACTGATTGGATCGCCAATCAAATAGGATTCCGCACTATTTGGTTTGGTATACACGTAAATTAGTTAGTACTCTGTACCTAAACGGTCCTAACAATCCCCATATTATCTACGGATACCATATATCATCTGCGGATGAATTAACACCTACTGATTAAGTATAACATAAATTTTCATAGATTACCAAACTGTGAAATTAGATTATACTTTATGAGCTTTGCTCATCCGTAGTTTACCAATCTACGGATAAACATTTAAATTTTCCACATTTTGATGCTTAAGATGGCACCGTAGCATCTGCTGATGTTTATAGAACACTCGTGAAGAAAAACTTATTTTGATGTATGGTCCAAGTCCACTGCATAGAACAATTTATTGCTATTGGGCCTTGATGACTTTGTATTCATGCCAATGGAGTAGAAGAAAGTTTAAATAATTTAAAATAAAACTTCATGTATCCAGGAGCTAAGTTGGTGCTCAGGTTCCAATTCCTTCAAATTATAAATGAAATAGACAAAGCTGCTGATTGTTAAACTTATCTTTATGAATTCTACTCCCCCTAAATTTGTGATTAATGATGACAGAATGCATTTATCATAAATTTAACAGAATAATTTCATGAGAGTTATTTAATTGTATGATGATGCACAGACATATATACACATATAATGGGATCATACTATAATACTAAGCCTCTTCCTGATGAGTTATTTAGTTGAATTGATACCTGCACACAGTTCTAATTGCAAGTGTATTATCCACTTAAATTCATACAAGAGCTGATATGTCAACTAGGCAGTTGTTTATCATGTTTTCATATTGATTAGGAAATAACTGTTATGGGCTTCACATTCAATTCACGAAGATTTTGTCCTCCCTTTGCAAGTCAAATCATCATTTTTTCACACTTAATAACTATATACTTTAAGTTATAAGTTCTATCGTGAGATGCATTTGACATCTCATTAATGCATTGATATAAAGCTCTAGATAAATGTACAATTTATCACATAGGATTCTTTTGAGAGCTTAGATATGATCATCATCAGGTCACCAGGTTTTTACTCACGTAAAATAGAGGTGCCTTTAACCCAGATCTTTGTTTACACAAAACAGAGGGATGATGAGGATCATGATCTTTTCACCTTTAATAATTGATATACAGTATAGTGATCATACACCCAAGTCATTGTTTACACAAAACAGAGGGTGTATGTTTTGCAAAGATAGATATTATAAAGTGTCGATACATAGTGTGCTTAGATGAGTGATTTGATCATATCAAAATAAGACTCACTTTGTATCATCAAAATGAAGTTTCCCACAAACGGTCATTTTGCATTATGTTTGGCATGCACTAAGAGTAGTTTCCACTCAAGATGAACCTACTCACATATCAAGAAACTAGCTCAGGTTAATGATATTTAAGAATTCAGGAATAGACAAGGAAATAGTGTACTATCATTTCCCAAGCATATATCATGTTGTAGCATCATTACATGTTTTTCTTTGTTTGTTCAAGTTGATTAATCTAAGTTAAGCATGCCTAGAGACTCAGTTAAAAAATTAAATCTAACTGAATCAAAGGCTTTAATGAATAAATCAGCAAGCTGATTTGTTGTATCCACTTTGACTAACTTAATTAGACCTTTTTCTGAGCAATCTCTCAGAAAATGATATCTTATCTCAATATGTTTTGTTTTACTATGTTGCCCATGATTAGCAGTTATAAACATAGAAGCAGAATTGTCTATGTAAATTGAAGTTTGAAGGAAGTTGTAACCATTGTCAAGTAATTGGTTCTGCAATCAAAGAACTTGAGAGAAACCAGCTGAAGCAGCTATGTACTCAGCCTCAACTATGGATACAAAGACATTGGTTTGTTTCTTGCACTGCCATGATACTAGTCTTGGTCTAAAAAATTGACATCCACCAATTGTGGATTTTCTGTTACTGTTACAACCACCATAATAATTGTTTGAGTATGAGTAATGTGTAAAGTCACCATCCTTTGGATACCACAAACCAAGTCCTGGTTTTCCTTTGAGATATCTGAAGATTATTTTCACAGCATTAAAATGAGATTCTTTTTGGATCAGCTTGGTACCTAACACAAAGACACACAACAAACATAATGTCAGGTCTACTGGCAGTTAAATACATAAGAGATCCTATCATTGATCTATATAATATATGATCAATAAATTTTCCTATCGGATCAGGTACAAGCTTTTCAATTATTGAGGCTGGAGTTTTGCATGAAGATGTTTCAGTAAGATTATACTTCTTTAGAATTTGATGTATGTATTTTTTTTTGATAGGTGAAAATCCCATCTGTCTTTTGATGAACTTGAAGACCAAGAAAGAATGTTAATTCTCCCATTGAGCTCATCTGAAATTCTGATTTCATTAATTCTTCAAAATTCACACACAATCTCTTATTAGTTAATCCAAATATAATGTCATCAACATATATTTGAACAACCAAGAGATCTTGATGTTCTTGTTTGAGAAAGAGAGTCTGATCAATGGTTCCTTTTTTGTAGCCATGCTTGAGCAAGAAATATGATAGTGTTTCATACTACTTTCTTGGTGCTTGATGAAGACCATATAATGCTTTATCTAGCTTGTATACCCTATGTGGATATGTGGATCTTCAAAACCAGGGGGTTGTGACACATAGACTTCTTCATCAATTTTCCCATATATGAATGCACACTTGACATCCATCTGATACACAGTGAATTTCTTATATGATGCATAAGCTTGGAACACTCTTATGGCTTCAATTCTTGCAACTGGTGCAAAAACTTCATCATAGTCTATTCCCTCTTCTTGTGTGTATCCTTGAGCAATCAATCTTGCTTTATTTCTTACAATGATCCCTCTGTCATCCAGTTTGTTT
>BJCM01201198.1:0-10082 GCA_018326385.1 Flaveria bidentis | reverse complement strand
GTGACCGACTGAGCCAGTCGCACGACTGAGCCTCAGTCGCACGAATCAACAGTGCGATTAGGTTCAGTCGCACGACTGAAAGAAGCCCTAGTATAAATAAGGGGGAGTTGGTCGCAGACACTCATCACCCCCCCAATCGCTCTCTCTTGGCATGATCGTACCGTTACGCTGCCAAAATTTTGATTGAGTGTTCTAGACTGATTATTGTTGCTTCTAATGATTTCTCTTAATTATACAGGTAATGTGTGACGTTATCCACTCAAATGTTCATCAAATTGTGCCCTAAATCGAATTAACTTAATCCCTAACAAGAACCGAAACTTAGTTCACAAAATAAACCTGTAAAACTAAGTAAACTACTAACTTAAAATGTGTTAGATGTTAGTTGGAACGATTGCGAGTCTAATGAGCCAAACCACAACGTCTAACATCAAGTTTTTCTCAAGATTTGAATTTGAATGGAAAAACAGACTGTCATGCAAATGGACATACTGATGAACTTCAGTCGCACGAATAAGTTGGGCGAATGGCTCAATCGCACGACTGAGTTGGGAGAATGGCATAATTGCATGATTGAACCATGCGTATGAGCTCAGTCGCACGACTGGTTCTACCGCATGGGATAGCATACGACTAAGCCCAGTCGCATGCTCAATCGCACGAATGAGCTCAATCGCACGACTCAGACTCAGTCGCACTGTCCATTCGCACGACAGAACAGTAGGATTCAAGTCCAATAAATCCAAATGTCATTCATTTACACACACTCTAAAATTTATCTATCTTGTGTTACAGTAGCATGGCGAGTCGGTGGACGGTGAGCACAAAGCACAACATATGTGCTCATCTAGACATTACGTCTTGGAACACGTCTGAGTTCATGGGCATTATAACATTTCTACGGAGATCGAGGATCTTCAGAGATATCTCCACTCCATGCACACCATACAGATTGATACAGCAGGATTTCTGGGAAAGCATTGTTATAGATAGGTCCTCAAAGCCTCACCATATTAGGAGTTCCATCTTTGGTCAGGAAATTGAGATCAGTGAGGAAGATCTTAGGACAGTCTTAGAGTTGGGAGATGATGGTGATTGCCCTACCAGACGGCATCCATTGACAGTTCGAGGATGTTTTCTTCGGGCTAAGTACTCAGGGGACATAAATGTAGGTGTGCTCAACAAGAGCAACCTGTGCCCCTAGTTCAAATACTTAGCCCATGTGCTGCTAAAGTGTATAGCCTCGAGGAAGGGCAGATTTGATGAGATGTCAGATCAGATCCAGAACGCGTATGTAGCTCTGGTGCTGAACCACCCGTTCAGCTTTTCGAGGATGATCTTCACCTACTTGGTGGAGAACATAGAGCCCAAAGGCAAAGAAGGCTTTTGCATGTACCCACGTTTCATTCAAATGATCATCGACCAGAAGCTTCCTTCGCTGCCCAAGGAGAGAGAGGATGCAATTACATTAGAGGTGATGGATGATACCACCCAAGGCAGGATGAAGGTTTACTAGGGCAAGCAGGTGAAGCCCCCGGTAAGGAGATTGTTTGGGCATTTGGCCCGAGAGGACTACGGGGCGCCAACTAGGAGGAAGTGGCGTCACAATGATAGTGACTCAGATTCTGACCTGATTGTGCTCCCATCCGACGATTTTGAGGATGATGATAGTGGTGATGGTGGAGATACTGGCCCAACCTAGTCTAGGGTCACTACCACAGATTTTACAACTCCATCATCCACCAACGGAGGAGCTGAGAAGGCAGGATTCCATCAGGACTTCCGTCCTGATGAGGTGGAGAAGTCTGATGAGGAGCCATTAGTTCGGACGGTGGGCAGCAAGGCGGTTGCCACCGACCTAGGGATTAGGGCGGTAGGGGGACGCCAGGGTGAGACTGGGGAGGCTGCTACTGATCCATCTTACACCCCAGACCAGCCCAGCAGCCAAGGGAGAGCATCCTCCTTGAAGGGATCGAGGAAAAAGAGGATGGCTCAGCCGCACGGGATGAAGAGTAAGAGACGGAGATTCACTTTGATCACCACCACTACCATTACCACCACCACAGCTACCACCACCACTACTACACCCTCCACCACTACTACCACACCACCCACCATTACTACCACACCTCCACCCTCCACTACTACAACCATACCTCCACCAGCTACACCTATACCACCACCCATCTTTACCACAGCTACCACCACTACCACCACCCATCTAGCCGGGACTTCATCTCAGGTCCCACTGAGCTTTGGATCCTCTCTGCCCTCCGTTGGATTAGAGGAGCAGCTGGCCAATCTAAATTGGTTTGTGCTTAAGCTGCTTGCTACTGATGAACAATGAGCTACATAACTAAAGCAGTTGATGGAGCTCAATGCAGCTCAGGCTCAGCAGATAGCAGCTTAGAGTTAGGAGATTGTTGAGCTTCGTGAGCTGCAGACTTCTTCAGTACAGAGGATAGATGATCTTGAGGCGAAGAACAAGAAGTTGATGCTACGACTCAAAGGCTCCAAAGATGAGCCCTTCAAGATCAAAGAAGGAGATGATGATGGTGATGATGATGATGATGAGGATGATGATGATGAGACTGATGAAGAAGGTGATCGAGATGAAGGAGAGGAGAAGGGAGGAGATGATGATGAAGGAGATGATGCTGCTGCATCAACATCCACATAGGCTAGAGAGCGACAGTCAAAGAAGGCTCAAGATCAGGGAGCCTCATCCTCAGCCCCTCCGGTTGACGAGCCTGCTATTCAGGGCAAAAGTAATGATTAGATATTTATGTATTTGAAAGCTTTTGTACTTGAATCATGTATTAAAATTTTGTACTTAATGTTTATATATATTTAATGTTTAACCGCCTTGATTATGTGTTACATGTTTAAATCAAGCAGATCAACATCTCAGCAAGATGAATACGATGTTGCTCCCCTTCAGCAAATCAAGTCTCAACTCACGATGATTCTTGATTTGCAAGGGATTTTCAGACGGTCAGTGAGCTATACTCCCGAAGAAGGAGAAATCATTCATGGCTTGACTAACGAGGAACTTGCTGAGATGTTCAGGCTAAACTCGGACGAGATTGTCAAGGACGCTCCTACTTTTGAAGTTACAAGTGATGATGAGCTCAATGACATTGATAAAATCGAGATAGAGGATGTCACTGCTGACCATTATCCAAAGTACACTAACCGAGAGGAAAATGTAGCCCCCAACATGGGTGATACTCTCGACAGGATACATTTGAGAAGCTGGATCAGATGGAGAAAGAGTCTGAGAAGAATGAGAGTCAAGCCCAAGCCTCAGATGTCGATGTTGACATCAAAAAGGCTGAATGGGCGGCCTGTTTTGCTGAGATCCGAGCCATGCATACTACACAAAAGCCCAATGTCTACACCAAGCTATACAAAGTCAAGAAACACCTAAAGGTGTTAGGCAAGATCATAGCATGGGCATATTTTGATGATTTGAATGTGTATGTAATTAAGAGAGAAAAGGCATAGAGTACTTTAGATTCCCACACGATCTAAAGATTCTCCCAGGTTTTGAGCTCAACCAGCTGGCACGCATAAAGTTGTTGTATGCTGATCCGAAGAAAATGTCAGGCTTGTTTGAGGCTGCACTGAGGAAAGAATGACCTCAACAACCGAAGAGGTACATCAGAAGGTCTGAAGTTGATCCCATTACTGGAAAGCCTAAAGTAGTGCTGAAGTGGAGTCCTCCGCGTACATTGTCTAGAATTCCTCTCGGGGGAATGCCATAGGACTTCACTCCACACTTCAAGTGGTGGTATTACGATTGGAGAAGAGGTGAAGCAGTCATAGTCTTACAAAAGGAGAGCCGAATGGATACTATAGGGGTATTTGACCCTATGTGGTTGACTAACTTGTCTGCTGACGCTGTATATACCTTATACAAGTGGCCACTATTCTATGATTCGCAGGATATTGTACAAGCCCTCTAGTTTCAAAATGTCATAAGACTCTGTTTTGCATTTGAGATAAATGCCAAAGTTACAAGAGAGGAAAAGTACAAGAAATTCGAAGAGAAACATGTTCAAACTTAATCATATGAAGTTCTCATGCGAATGGACCATGCGAATGGACCATGCTAATGGACCATACGCATGAATACTTCATGCTAATGGACCAGTTGCATGACTGAACCAGGAGATTGGATCAGTCGCATGATTGAGACATCAAATTGGCTCAGTCGCATGATTGAACCTTCAATTGTGCGGATCGATCAATCGCATGATTCAGTCGCAGGACTGAACCATGCTAATGGTTTAGTCGTACGATTGGAAGACCCAAACCTATAAATACCACCAAATTCAAGAAGAAACACTACAATTATTTTGACTCCAATACGTACCCTAGCCGTTTAGAGACTCAAGAAAACTTGTTCCAACTTCATAGATCGCAGTTAATTGTGTTCTAATCTTTCCTAACGTTTGATTCAACTTTAGATTGATTAAACTCACGTTCTCATTGAATGTATCGCCAATCAAATAGGATTCCGCACTATTTGATTCAGTATACACGTATATTCAGTTAGTACTTTGTCCGTACACGGTCCTAACAAGTGGTATCAGAGCTTTGGCTCTTGATTTGCATGTGATTCAATCGATTTTGGTATAAAAATCATGTTTTTCACTCAAAAATATAATCTTTTTGTGTCAAACAGTGTTTTCGACGTCTCCAAGTCAAAAAGCATACATTTTCGGCATACAACAGATTAGGGTTCGTAAAAATTCGTGTTTTTGCGTCAAAGTGTTCAAAACCTTCAATTTTGCAAAAACAGCAGCCTTCAGTCGCACGATTGACTCAATCGCATGACTAAACTCATTTGCACCTCCCATTCGCATGATTTAACTTAGTCGCTTGTCCATTCGTATGACTGAACAGCCTCATTCGCATTGTCTCGAATCACACTCTCCATACGCACGACTGAATCCAATCGCACGATTGAATTCATTCGCACGCTTCTTTCACACGAGTGACTCATTCGCATAAGTTCAATCGCACGACTGAGCCATTCACACAAGTGAAATATTTGAGTTCTAAAGTTTAAAGTTAACGAAATGGAGAAACAATACTCTGCTTTTATTGCTGGTAGGGACACACGGATACAGAACCTTTAGCTTCTGGAAAATGAGATTGGGAATCATAATAAACCATCTAAACTTATAACGTTAGATGATTACCCATAATGGAAGCAACGATTCGAGATCTACCTCAATGGAGTTGATCCCAACCTTTGGTAATCAATTGAAACAAGTTATAGCATGCCGGTTAGAGCAGATGGAGTGAAATTAACCTTGGGAGGGATGACTGACAACCAGAAGGCAAAGTATAATGCTGAAAAGAAGGTGTATGCCGTGTTGACTCAGTCAATACCAAAAGACATATTCCATCAATTTTTTGAAAATAAACAGGCAAAGAAACTTTGGGAAGCCATGGAGAAACGATATGACAGGAATGCATCGTTGAAAGCTCTAAAGGCAAAGGCTTTGAAAAAGGAGTTTGATAACTTCTCTTCAATGGGTAAAGAAAGATTGGATGATATCATAGACAGGTTTTATCATCTAATGAGTGAGCTTCACACTCATGGTGTCACAACATCAATGGAAGACAAGGTGACTAGCTTTGCTGATGGATTACCTGAGAAGTGGGACTCGTTTGTATCTAGTTTGAGATAGAATAGTATATTGGAAAAAATAGACATAAACGACTTCATCCTGAAATTAAGGGAGTAGGAACTAAGGATGAAATACAGGTCATAGAAAGGATCATATGACCAAAATCCTTCACTCTATAACTCATCTTCCACCGCAACCAGTTCAGGAGCACCCCTTCAGACCATGTTTGTATCAAGTTCAACTGCCCCTTCACAAAACAACACTTCGGGATCTGAAACGTCTGGCTCATCAATTACCCATTATATTGCACCTGAGGCTAATTATACCAAGTTAAAGACCGAGAACCTTAGGAATATTACTGTGGAGGTTACTAAAGATCATATGGACCTACTGGCAGCAGTTGTTCACTCGTATGATGGTTTAGTTGCAGGAAAGACGAGAAATTGTCAATAGGTAGATGAGGATTATGAGCAGGTGGACGAGAACGAGCTTGAAACAATGGACATAATGTGGGCATTGGCAAGTGCTGTCAGGAGAGCTAAAAAGTTTGTGAAGAAGATGGGACAGAACTTGATAGCCACTAAAGATACTACCTTTGGTTTCGACAAAACCAAAGTTACCTGTTTCAACTATGGAGAAAAGAGTTTTAAGGAGTGTGCCCGGGCCCTAGGTGCTGCCGGATGAGAGGGGAGATCATGCTCGATCTCCCCTTACCAAGAGTTGTGATTCTTATGTTTAAACAAGCTTGTAATCATTAGGTTCTATCAATGAAACCATTGAATTATTATTCGTTATCTTATTTGTCTCTTGATTTTCTTTTTCCTTCCGTCAAGAACGCGCTCGGATATCAACCGGTCCAGTGACTTCACAATTGGTATCAGAGCTGATTACTGATAGAATGATCTAACAATCATTCTAGCAACCCGAGCTCTTGATTTCTGGATCTATTTCAGGTTCTTGACATTAAACCCACTTTGTGTTCTTTGTGTTTTTCTTAGATCTTGTTACGTGTGTTGGCTCTTGGTTAAAATTGAACTCGGAAACACGTTCTTATCACCCTTGCGAATCTGATGATGTCTATTTTGTTTTGGTTCATGTAAAATTCATCATATTAGGGTTTTTTGCGGCCATGGCAGCTGCAGATCTGAAAATTTGTGTGCAAATCCGCTCATACTACTGGACCATGCGAATGGACCATACGTACGACTGGACCATGCTAATGGAGCATTCGTACAACTGGACGATGCTAATGGACCATTCGTACGACTGGACCATGCTAATAGACCATTCGTACGACTGGACCATGCTAATGGACCTTTCGTATGACTGGACCATGCTAATGGACAATTCGTACGACTGGACCATGCTAATGGACCATTCGTACAACTGGACCATTCGTATGATTGGAATGCGATTGGACCAGTCTTATGACCAGTCATGCTACTAGACCAGTCTTACGTACAGTCATGCTACTGGACCAGTCTTATGACCAGTCATGCTACTAAACCAGTCTTATGACTAGTCTCACGAAGATATCATTCGTATTACCCACTCACACAAATGTGATAATTGTACTCCATGTCATACGAATGAATGGTGTTCAAGACCAAAAAAATTTTGGAACTACCTTTGGCAAAAATTTTAAGATGAGCGAAACATATTCACCTTGATGTTCTTTTGTCAAATAAGTTCGATGGATACCCCATTATTCATTGGGCTTCCAGAATAGGTGATTGTAGTTAGAACACAAAAGAGAGAAGAGAAGATGTCAACAATCGGTAATGATTTTATGGGGTAGTCAGGAGCATCTGACTATTTATTGGCCAATTAAGTTTTGTTTATCCGCTCAGAGAGGATTCTGACTCTTAGGGGGAATCCATGTTTAGAGAAACTGAAGACACAATCAGAAAGTGATGATGTGATCCGGTTTCTGGTGATGAATCTGAGTGCATGCTGATTTGTTTGAGATTGTCAGCTGTGGATTGGAACCTTCTACTTTTTGCCCAATACACCGTATGAAGACGCCAGGAGAGCACAACGTTTATATATTGGGATATGCTGAATTTGAAGGGGAATTTCTGTAGGTGTTAATATTAATCAGGTTAGCCTGTGTAAATATTGAAGCAATAGAAAACTGTTCATGTCATTATCTAAAAAAATCAGTCATATGGGGAATCTTGCTGCTATGATGGTATTCTGCAAAGTAAACGAAAGCTATTGTGCCTAAATTCATTTTTAGGGATACCGTAGCAACCTGACAGATCGGCAATGTTGGCTAATATGATTTTTCGTTTGATCCTATTGGAAACCAGAGCAAAGATTGACTGAAGATTGTAAGAGGTGTTATCTACTATTCGCAAGCAACGTCCAAGGGGGAATTTGTTTGAGCATATATTGTCATATATAGTGTGTTTGTCACTTGTCGAATAGTCTAGGCTTAATGTAATACACTTGATATGTTGTAAACACATGAAACTAGGTCATTTGCAGGGGCGTATGCAAATGAGACTCAGTCGTACGACTGAGCCATGCTAATGGACCAGTTCTGCGACTAAGAGATGCGATTGGGCCAGTAGTAAGACTGAACCATAAGTACGGTCCAATCGTACGATTGAACCATACGCATGGCCCAAACGTACGAATGGGCCCAGTCGCATCTGATATGGACCGAGGCCTTTAAATACTAGTTTCATTGTGTAGAGAGATTAAGGGTTTTAAGGAGTGTGCTCGGGGCCTAGGTGCTGTTGGATGAGAGGGGAGATCATGCTCGATCTCCCATTGCCAAGAGTCATGATTCTTATGTTTAAACGAGCTTGTAATCATTAGGTTTTATTAATGAAACCATTGAATTATTATTCGTTATCTTGTTTCTTAGTTTTCTTTTTCCTTCCGTCAAGAACGCGCTCAGATGTCAACCGGTGCAACGACTTCACACACACACAATCTTGTCTGTAAGATTACCCAGGTGTGGAACTTATGAAGATGAGCTTCCTCTCATAGATCCTTCGAGTGAAGAGGATGAAGTAATTATAGTGAAGAATTCGTTTGAGAAGAGTGATAAGGAGGATTCTAAAAAGGGCCACTATCCTTCTAAGGAGAAGAAGAAGACTATGATGACCAAGTCTATAAGGAAGAACTTGATCAGAAAGAGAAAAAGAAAAGCTAGGAAGGCTCAAGAGATCAAGGCCACTTTTGATTCCAAGAAGAAACAAGTTTTTATCTCAGCGGGATTTGAAGTGGTGAAGACTGAAGACATTAACCTAAACTCTTCTTCTAAGAGTTCTGGTTCATGTTCAAATCATCTCAGCACCAATAAGAAGGCTGATTTGTTGTGTACCACTGCTACATAACCTGGACCATCCAACTCCAAAAATAGTCCTCATCCCAAAAGGACTGTCTCAGCATCTGTAGAGATGAAGGTGGAGAAGGGATGTGATCAAAGTCAGTCTTGTTCTCAACAGAAGGCTCTTGCGAAGAAGAAAATGGTGTGTGTCATGTGTGAAAGTACTGCTTATCTTGTTAAGGATTTTTCATACATTCCTAAAGGTACTCTTCACATGACCAAGACAAGGAATTCTAAGAGTTACAAGAAGATTCAAGCTACAGAAGGAAAATCTATTTCCTTTGAAAGCTCCAAAACTAAGAAGAAGGCAAGTGGAAAATTGCCTTCAGAAGAAAATTCGGTCTCGGAAGGAAGGAATACTTCCGAAGCACTGAAGTCTGTTGCAGTGTTAGCAGAATCTTCCAAAGATCCAGTCATCAAAACTTCCGAAGTCTCAAAAGCTTCCGAAATGTTGAAGGTCAAGTCCAAACTTCCAAAGGTGGTGTGGAAGTCAAAGAAAGACCAAGTGACTAGAGGTTCTACAGAAACAACAACTCAAGATTCTCATAGCACTACTATAGGATCTATTACTGTTGCTTTACCTTTTGTTTCTCTTAGTGAGCCCAAGACAAGTAAGGCTTGGGTTTCCAAATATTAATAATCATTTTCTTTTTATAGGGACAGCTCAAGACAAACAAGAATGTTTGGATCATTGACAGTGGTTGTTCCAGGCTGTTGATACATATATGTACCTAGATCCTGATCTATATGTAATATGTCTTACACATGTGTAATGATGTGATACTTAATGAAATACTAATGGTTGATTGTGTTTATTATGTTTAATATTTCATTAATAAAGTGTTTAACGTATGTTAACTTGACAGGTTTATAATTGTTTAATGTTATATCTATTTATATTATGTATTAATACACGCATATATGACCATGTTATATAGGCTTACAGTTGTTAGACGTGTTCTGAATCATAAAAGGTTCAAGAATATGTTTAACTAAGTAATCTGATTCAGTCGCACGACTGGACCATGCGAATGGGCCAATCGCACGACTGAACCAGGTGACTGAGCCAGTCGCACGACTGAGCCAGTCGCCTA
>BJCM01201191.1:0-11769 GCA_018326385.1 Flaveria bidentis | reverse complement strand
ATATTTTTGAGCGGTCTACGGGTATTTGACAAGAAGAAACTATTCTAAGAGCTTTCAAAGAGATACCAAGCCTCAGGTCAGTGCCATCGCACAGCAGAGAGGCACACAACCTATCTTCTTGTTAGAGCATTTATTTTTCTTTTGCACATAACACACCAACAACATTAATCATTAGCTTGATTGCACTTAGCATTTTTTCCATGTGCTTTGCTTATTTTTATGGTCATTCGCACACATTTGTGGCGTTTATTTTGCTCGTCACCCCTTATTGGAAGTGCGTTGATTGTGTTAAATAGGGATAAGATGAGAACCCACAACAAGTTGAACAAATTAGTTTGAATTTAATTCACCAATGAAGTCTACTCGTCAATTGTGTTGAATCTACCGACACATCATATAATGAACTAGCAACCTCTAGGTCTACTTTCTCTATGTTACCTCAGTAGCAAACTAGTTTTACTATCATTTTTCCTTTTATTGTGCTTAGACTTCTCAGACTTGTACTTTAAATTTAGCATCTTGATCATTTAAATCATTTTGATGTCCCAAACAATTTGTTTCCTGAGTACTATCATTTTTCATAAACCTTGAATCAAAATCACAGTTTTGATTTCATTTCTTTCAACTAATCTACCCTCCCCTCTTGTTTTTTAAGTAAATAAATACTGCAAGTAAGTAAATACAAAACTAAATTATTCTCCCTCTAAAATTCGAAAACTGGAAATCTTTTTGTGTTTTTGTATTGTAATAGACAGGAAAATAAAATAAAAGAAAATAAATAATAAACTAAGAAAAGATATGACAGACTAAGAACTTTCTTCTTCTTGAATCATATCACTTTCATTTTCACGCCATTAACCTCTAAAAGATAAAAAACCGAGGTTTGTCAAATTCTTTCGTGTAGAGGTTGCGCGTTGAAAATCCTATTAATTTTAACAACTTCGATTAATTGCTTTTCAAAACAATCACGTATAAAGTGATATTTAATACCGATATGTTTTGTTTTCGGGTGTTGGACCGATTTTTGGTGACAACAATTGCAGCAGAATTATCAACAAAGATAGGGGTGTTAGAAAATGGCAAACTGTAGTTGCGCATTTGCTGTTGAATCCAAATGATTTGTGAATAGCAACTTGCAGCAGTAACATATTCAGCTTCACCTGTTGACATAGCAACTGATGTCTGCTTATTACACTACCAGGTGACTAACCGTCTACCAAAGAACTAACATCCCACTAATATTGACTTGTAATTAATCTTGCAACCGCCATAGTCCGAGTCACCATATGCTATAAGCTAAAAGTAATCATCATGAGGATACCACAACCCAAGTGTTGGATTACCCTTCAGATAACAAAAAATCCTTTTAACTCACATGAGATGATTTACTTTTGGTTTTGCCTGATATCTGGAACAAAGACACGTGGCGTACATAATATCAGGACGAGAGGCCATGAGATACATTAGAGATCCGATCATTCCTCTGTACATGGTGGCATCAACCAGATCGCCATTTTCGTCGGGTGCCACGTCATGGTTTGTGACTAGTGGAGTTCCAGTAGCCGAAGCATTCTCCATGTCAAATTGACTGAGGATATCTCCTACATATTTGGACTGATGCAGGAAGATTCCTTTTTGTGTCTGATCCACCTATAAGCCAAGAAAGAACTTCATTCCCCCATGGCACTCATCTCAAACTCTACATTCCTTACAGATTCGAATTCTCTACATAATTCTTCATTTTTGGAAGCGAAGATTATGTCATCCACATATATCTGTACTAGTAGTAAATCACCATCCTTTTCTTTGATGAATAACGTGCAGTCAATAACCCCTCTGCGAAAACCATGTTTCACTAGATGAGTTGAGAGTTTCTCATACTAGGCTCTAGGGGCTTGATGGAGCCTGTAAAGAGCCTTGTCCAGTTTATAAACTCTATCCCGATGATAAGAATCCTCAAATTCTTTGGGTTGACTGACGTAGACTATTTCACGGATTTCACCATGAAGGAATGCACTTTTTACATCAAATTGATAAACTTTAATCTTCATGTAGGATGCATTGGCTAGAAAGATACAAATTGCTTCCATCCGTGCCACAGGTGCACACACTTCATTGTAGTCAATGCCTTCGACTTGTCTAAACCCTTGAACCACAAGCCAAGCCTTATTTCTGATTATAACCCCTTGATCATCTTTCTTACACTTCAGCACCCATTTAGTGCCAATCACCTTAGCACCTTTTGGTCTGTCCACAAGGGTCCATACTCCTAACTTCTTGATCTGTAGGAGTTCTTCTTGCATAACACTAACCCATGCCCCATCGTTTAAGGCTTCACTTACATATTTTGGATCAAACTGAGACTCAAAACATCGATAAGCACCATCATGAAGATATCCTTTTTCCATGACTGAGGCATAATTAGTTGAGTATAGCTGATTTCGTGTTAGCACTCCCGATAGAACATCCCTAATGATGTTTTCCAGGGGATGATGCACATTAATACGAGATTCGAGAGTGGTGGGAACAACTACTTCAAGATCCAGATTTTGAATCCTAAGTTTAGTATTTGTAGCTGTTGGAGTATGAGGTTCAGAAGTGTGAGAAGCATCAAGATCTGATGCTTGTGTACTTTCATTTGTGAGAACCTGTTCCTCCTAGTCCACATTTGTAGTCTCAACTGCTTCATTATTAGAGGAGGAGTCACTTACTTTAAGCTCTCCCCCTGAAGGACTAGAAGAAGCTTCTAATGGAACCGATGGTGTCGAGTCTTATAGAGGAGTGTTCAGAACACCATACATTATTGTAGTAGATAACTCATCATCAGGATGAGATGGAGGTAGGTTGAAGGACTTAAGAAATCCATCATAGTCAAAGAAGAAGGAAGGTCCTTTTCCACCAGGGGGTGGTGTATCTTTGAACATCAACATTGCACCACACTTCTACCTGACTCGTTGAGTTGTTATAAACTCTCTTGTCTGGTATAATGTATCTGAGAAAGATACCTTCTTCAACCTTCTCACTAAACTTCCCAGTCTGAGTTTTCTTTAACAACATGCACGATGCACCAAACAATTCGAGATACTCCAAGTTTGGTTTACAATTCTAGAGCAGTTCATAACATGTTTTACCATGAAGTTTGACCACCAAGACTCAATTGAGAGTGTAGCATGCATTAGCCACTGTCTCGTTCCAAAATTGAATAGGCAGTTTAGAGTCGGCTAACATTGTTCTTGCTGTCTCTATCAAGCTACGATTCTTTCTTGTAGCAACCCCATTCATCAGTGGAGTGTAGGCAGATGTAAATTAATGTACAATTCATTTCTCTCTAAATAATGCCTCCATTCACTAATTCTTGAACTCTGTTCCATTGTCTGATCGAATCTGCCTTACTTTCAGCTTGTAGAGTGATTCCAAAGTAGTTACTAGATGTTTGAATGATCCAAATGTCTCTGATTTGGATTTTAGAAACATCACCCAAGAGAATCTTGAGTAATCATCAATTACTACATAACAGTACAGATCTCCAACAATGTTCTTTGTGCTGACTAGGCCAAATAGATCCATGTGTAGAAGCTCGAGAGGAATGTGATATAATTAACTTTCTTTTCCTTGTGAGACTTCTGGTCTGTTTCCCTTTCTTACATGCTACACTAAAATCCGGAAGCTAGAAATTCTTGACAGTTACTCCATTCATGATTCATTTTCCTAAGATTAATGTGTCCCATTCTCCTATGCCAAGAGACTAAATCCCTCTCTGTTACCTTTGACAAGAAGCACTGCACAGTGGGCTCAGTTGTGGAGGCTTTTGTTAGATCCAAGACATACAGATCGTTATATCTTGAAGCTGACATTAGAACTTTATCTTCCTGGATAACATAATCCTTCTTCAACATGTAGCACATCTTGTTGTCAAACACAACTTTGAATCCTTTATCACAGATCTGGGAGACTAAAAGCATGTTGTTCTGTAGTTGTTGAACGTAGTTGACCTTGTCAAACTTCACTTTCTCATTTCCCGCTTCGCCTTGAGTGGTTATGTAACCTCCTTTATTTCCAGCAAAAGATACATGCCCCCTTTTAATTTGCTTGATGTTAAAAAGAGAGATGAATTCCCGGTCATGTGCCTGGACGCCCCTCTATCAATAATTCAGGTATTTGTGATAGCGCTGTAGCGGACACCCTGCACATTCAGAGGAATTGATCAGTTCAGGTTTGGGACCCAAGCCTTAACTGGCTTGGGTGACCCAGAGGAATCACACATCATGAACTCAACCCACTATCCTTTAGAGGATGAGGGCACATTGTTCTTCTTCTTGTTCTCATTATCAAACAATTTACTTGCTTTTATCTTTCTTAAGCTACTTTTGTGTAAGGCATGTTTGTGATAAACAGACGACTGGCTTATAGTTTGAACTTTAGGTTCACTAATACTCTTAGGTGGAGTATTAGATCTCATTTTAGAAAAAATTGGTTTTGCATCATAAAGCTCAATTTTCTTTTTTGGCGTTTGATAATAAGGACAACTAGGAGAAATATGTCCTCGCTTTCCATAACTGTAGCATGATCTCCCTTCTACAGATTGAAGAAAATTTTTATGTTGGGGTAGAGTTTGGTAAGGGTGTGAGATGTGTCTGGTTGGGTTTTGTCAGTTCTCTTTCAGATGTTTCAGCTTCTTTAACAAAATTAATTGTTTTAACATTTTTAACATATTTAACTTTTAGTTTTTTTGGACTTTGATGAGTAACCCATTTTTGGTTAACTGGATTATTCATTTTGGGTTCAGATGTAGACATGTGTGAACCTAACCTTAAATTAACCTTTTCAATTTGATCATCCAAATTTTCAATGGGCATCTTTTCTTTTGATTTCAAAGTACACTCCTTCTGTTTAGTGCCATTCTTCATAGGTTTGCCCGTAGAATCGGGATCACTAACCCGAGGAGTGGACACCACATGATCCTTTACTGGGTTATTATTGATTGGTCTACATTTAGTGTTCAAAAGTATCACATGTGGTGGCAGAACTACTTTATAACCCAGACCTTCCCCATTATTTTGTTCTTTCACTAAGTTTTGAACTATGTGTGAAGAACTAACCAAGCCATGCATTTTTTGTTTTAAGGATTCAACTTCGACTACTAAAACTGCTTTTTCCTTTTTTGTTTCTTCCAAAGAATTTAAATAAAACTTTATGTCATTTGCTTGATTTAATACAACAACCTCAGTTTCCCTTAGTTGTTTTCCCAAAAGTTCTATTTTTTCTTTGAAACTGCACTCATTTTGTTTTAAAATACCATTGGCCTTAGTGCAGAGGTGTAAGTCATTTACTAAATTATCATTGTGTTCTAATAACCTTGCAAATTTTAGATCAATGTTATCCCTAAATTTGTCACATTCAGTACAAGCATGATTTTCAAACAATTGGTCATTAGAACTTACCTTTGAGGAATCAGACAAATCAACCATCAAACCTAGATCAGAGTCTTTGTTGACTGGAGATTTTGAGTTTGTTGCTCTTAGCTCTTCCTAAACCAAGTGATTTACAACATTCACAGCTTCTTCGGTACCAAACATCGCTTGCTCAGCTATGATCTCACCTTCACTAGCAGATCCATCATCCAATGCACCAACAAAGGCAATATTTGATTCACCGGGAGAAACAAAGCGGAAGGACCAGTCTTGCCCTTCATCACCTTGAGCCGTCAAAGACTTTTTCTCTTTACTTGAAGAAGTAGTTCCAATCATGTCTTTGTCTTGACGGTTGAATGTGGGAAATGGGTTTAATTACCAGTTTTCTTGGGTTTTACACATTCACGTTTAAAGGGCCCTTTTTCACCATAGTTGAAGCATGTGACTTTGGTTTTGTCAAAACCAAAAGTCGTATCTTTAGTGGCAACTAGATTTTGCCTCGTCTTTTTGACAAACTTCTTTGCTCTTCTGACAGCACTAGCCAAGGCCCAGATTATGTTCATTCTTTCTAGCTCATTTTCATAAACTTTCTCATATACCTTATCTGCAACATGACAATTTCAAATCTTACCTGCAACTAAACCATCATAAGATTGTACAACTGCCGCTAGAAGATCCATGTGCTCTTTGGCAACTTCCACTGTGACATTACCGAGATTCTCGATCTTCAACTTTGTTTTATTTGCTTCAGGAACTATGTATTAGGTTGCAGATGACCCTGATGTTTCAGTTCTAGATGCACTGTTTTGGGAAGGAGAAGAAGAACTAGGCACAAATGTTGTTTGTAACGGTGCTCCTGAAACAGCTGGAGTTGGAACTGAGTTGTAAAGTGAAGGATTCTAGACATAGGATCCTTTCTTCGACTTGTATTTCATTCTCAGTTCTTCATCCCTTAACTTCAAGATGAAATCATTCATGTCTAACATCACAAGAATGTCATTTTGTCTTAGATTAGACACAAATGAATCTCATTTATCAGGCAAACCATCAGCAAAGCTTAAAACTTTATCTTCCATAGTTGTTGTTACACCATGAGTGTGTAACTCATTCATCAGATGATAGAATCTATCAATAATATCATCCAAGCTCTCATTCCCTATCGAGGAGAAATTATCAAATTCCTTTTTGAGAGCATTAGTCTTCAGTACTTTGAGAGTTGCGTTTCCATCATATATCTTCTCTAATGCCTCCCATAATTTTTTAGCCTGCTTGTTCTCAGAAAACTGATGAAAGATGTCCTTTGGTATAGACTGATTCAGCAAGGCATATACATTCTTTTAAGCATTGAATAGAATCTTCTATGCTTCACTCATTCCTCCCAAGGTTAACTTGACTCCATTAGCACCGACTGGTACCGTGTAACCAGTCTCAATGGATGCCCAAAGATTGGGATCAACTCCATTTAAATAGATTTCAAACCGCTATTTCCACTGTGGGTACTCATCTATCATTAATAACTTTGGCATTTTTTATGATTTCCAATCTCATTCTCCAGAAGCAGAAGGTTCTGGATGCGAGAGTCCTTTCTGGCAGAAAATGCTGCAAATTGATCTTCCATTGCTTTAAACTTTGTACGTTTAGAACAAGACTGTTTCACTCGTGCGAATGGGTTATGATTATGGATTACTCGTGCGAATGAAGGATGCGAATAAATTCAATCATGGGATTAGATTCAGTCGTGGGTATGAACAAGATGATTGGAATCAAACGATTGGAGTTGTTCAGTCGTACGAATGGAATATCCGATTGAGTTCAGTCGTGCGGATGGACTATACGATTGAGTTCAATTGTACGAATGGACCAATCATGCAACTGAAAGTTGCTGTTTTTGTAAAATCGAATATTTGGACACTTTGACACAAAATACGAGTTTCCCAGGAACCCTAATCTGCCGTATGATGAAAAAATAAAACTTTAGTGCATGCAAACGCCGAAAACATCTTTAGAAGAAAATTTGTGACTCTTTTGAATTAAAACGTAGGTTTTAACACCAAAACTAATCGAATCCATGCAAAATCACGAGCCAAAGCTCTGATACCACTTGTTAGGACCATGTACGTACGGAGTACTAACGGATTTTGCGTCCAACCAGATCAAATAGTGTGGCATTCTATTTTATTGGCGATCCAATCAGTGAGAATGATAACCTGATAGGTATAACAATAAACTTAACGGTAAGAATGAATAAGGATCGAACAAGATCGAACTTTGAAGTTGGATTGGTTGTTTAGGACGCTCTGGACGACTAGGGTTTATGAATATTTGAAGTCTCTCTCAAAGTTTCTCAAGTGTTATCAAGAATGAGTAGGGATCGATCAAGATCGAACTTTGAAGTTAGATTGGCTGTTTAGACGCTCTGGACGGATAGGGTTTATGAATATTCGAAGTCTCTCTCAAAGTTTCTCAAGTGTTATCAAAAAAAATTTTCACGAATTATGTGGTATTTATAGGTTTGTAGTTTCCATTCGTACGACTGAACCATTAGCATGGTTCAATCGTGAGACTGAATCAAGCGATTGATTCATACGTACGACTGAAGGTTCAGTTGTGCGACTAAGTCAATCTTATGTCTCAATCATACGACTGATCCATTTTCCTGGTTTAGTCGTGCCACTGGTCCATAAGCATGATGTATTCATGTGTATGGTCCATAAGTATGGTCCATTAGCATGAATAATCATCCAACTAGGTTGAACACATTTCCCAATCATTATTGACTTAGAATTATGTACAACACTCTCAAACCAATATATGAAGTTCATACATATGATTTATACTTAACATAATAATAATATGAAATAATCAAAGATAAATAAACATCAAAAGCATATTACATTTCATTAAACTATTACATTACACATATGTAAGACATGAAAGACTTTTACATTTAAGCACATAAACTAGGAACATCATGTATCTACAAAGGCCCACATTATATCCATTCTTGCTAGCTCAGTTTCATCAACTTGCTCGTAGTCCTCATCAGCAAGATGACAATTTCCAATCTTACCAGAAACTAAACCATCATAAGATTGTACAACAGCCGCTAGAAGGTCCATGTGCTCTTTAGCAACTTCCGCTGTGACATTTCCGAGTTTCTCGGTCTTCAACTTCGTACTATTTGCCTCAGGAACTATGTATTGGGTTCTAGATGACCCTGATGTTTCGGTTCCTGATGCATTACATTGGAAAGAAGCAGAAGAGCTAGACACAAATGCCCTTTGTTACGGTGTTCCTAAAACAGCCGGAGTTGGAATTGAATTATATAGCGAAGGATTCTGAACATAGGATCCTTTCTTTGACTTGTATTTCATATGTAGTTCTTCCTCCCTTAACTTCAATATGAAATCATTTATGTCTAAAGTAGCAAGAATTTCGTTTTTTCTTAGATTTGACACAAATGGATCCTATTTATTTGGCAGACCATCAACAAAGGTAGAGACTTTATCTTCCATGGATGTGGTCACACCATGAGTGTGCAACTCACTCATCAAATGATAGAATCGATCAATGATATCATCTACGCTTTCATTCCCAATTGAAGAAAAATTGTCAAACTCCTTTTTAAGAGCTTTTGCCTTTAGTGCTTTCAGAGATGCATTTCCTTCATTTCTCTTTTCCAATGCCTCCTATAACTTCTTAGCCTGCTTGTTCTCAGAGAACTGATGAAAGATGTCCTTAGGTATAGACTGAGTCAACAAGGCATATACTTTCTTTTCAACATTAAACAAAATCTTTTGGGCTTCGCTCATTCCTCCTAAGGTCAACTTGACTCCATTAGCACTGACTGGTATCGTGTAACCAGTCTCAATAGATGTGCAAAGATTTAGGTCAACTAAATTTAAGTAGATTTCAAACCACTGTTTCCACTGTGGGTATTCATCCTGTTGGGTTTGTTGGACCATAAACATAGTTGTTTAACCATTTAAACAAGAAAAACACAGCGGAAACAAACCTAAATATTATGTTTTATAATCTTAAATTTAAGCATATTATTAGTCAACAACAAACCCAAGAACATAAGAATCAAATATATGTGTATGAACTAGCTATCAAGAAGAAACAACAACCAAAAGAAACATATACAAACTACCTTTGTAGAGCTGCTAAAAAACAGGATTTGGATGAAGAGAATGAGGTTCTTGAATGACCAAAACACCAAGGAGAGGTGTCCTCAAGCTACCATACCCACAATCATCAAACAAACACCTTGTTGCTAGGATTTCAACACCAAATTCGAACCAAGATGAGCTGAAAATCGAATTTTCAGCTTTGAACTTCTTCAAGAAATTAGAGAGAAAAGTATGTGTTCTTGGTCCTTTGCATGTGAGAGAAAGAAGAGGTGGAGTGTACAACTAGTTCAACAAGTGTGGTGTTTAAAGAAAACAAAAGGCACACACCCCTACTAAAGGGGAGACCGAATTGTTTCTACAAAATGGGGTTCGCCCCCCAAAATTAAATCACCCATTTAGATAATGTTAAATAGTCTCTAATTGAGTTATATAATTAACATTTTAATTGTATAACTCATACACTCTTTTATTATTTGATGTTATTTAACTAACTTAAATAACATTAGAAACAATACCTATGAACAAAATATTCCTATAAGTTGTTCAATCTCGTATGCTACTTATTTTAGAAAACCAATTTTCTAAATTGGTGTATTTATTTAATTGCATGATCATATCATCAATTTAATATTAATTGGTGTTTGCTAAGCTTGTTATTGGGTATGACCCGACTTGGATCATAACGTACTAACCACATCATTGTTCTATGTGTCTTGGGCATAAAGAATCCAACAATCTCCCACTTGCACAAGATTCATAGAAGATTGATGCAAGTAGAAAATACCGCCTAACAACGGTTTACTACCCTTATTACGCATGACTAAAAGCCATTCAATAACATCATGCCCTTCAAGTTTCCAACTTACAATGATTTAGGTGAATCAATCATTTACCCTTTTGTTACAGATGTCATGTTAAATCCAAGGACACAGAATGATCATTCCTTGTTGATTTAACTTAATCAGGCCTTAGACATCTTGCTCTCAACAAATAAGAAGAACAAATTCCATCTTGACTATATACGTTTCTCACAATCACCTCGTGTCACACCTGAACATAGCCTATGTACTGCCCACTATTTCAGAGAAGTGAAGAACTAGCTCAAGGTATAACATTTGGTGAATATCAAAACCCAATATGCATCTCAGGTCGGAGGATACCAAATGATATTCGCCTTTACTCAAATTTACTTATGATTAATGTAGAAGATTCCATGTTGTAAAATTTGAGATGCGGGCCAGTCCAATATTTCTATCCCACAAATATCCAATTGCTCTATATTCATGCCTTATGAATATCCCCCAATCCATGTTCATAATATTCTTACGTTCATATTTGTTCCCATAAAATGACCGACTACGGACATTTAGAATAATAAACATATTCATGGCTGTATACATGCTAAAAGGAACATAACTCAGAATATCGGAAATATATAACAGAGTTAAATATAACAATTTTGTTGGGTTTGTTGGACCATATCAAAGTAGTTTAACCTTTTAAACATGAAAACACAGCGGAATATAACTTTAATATTATCATTTGTAATCTGAAAATTAAGGCTCACATCATGACAACAACAAACCCAAGAACATAAGGATCATTTATATGTGTATGAACTAGCTATCAACAAGAAATAACAGCCAAAACAAACCGTGGAACTACCTTCCAAAGGCTGCTGAAAAACGGGATTTTGATGAAGAGAATGAGCTTCTTGAATAACCAAAACACCAAGGAGAGGTGTCCTCAAGCATCCATACCCACAAGCATCAAGCAAGCACCTTTGTTGCTAGGATTTGAAGACCAAAACCCAAAGAAGAAGCTGTTGGAACAACCTTCCAGCCGTGAGTTTCTTCAAGAGAAGGAGAGAGTATCTTCAATTTTGGGTTCTTGCATGTGAGATAGAGAAGAAGATTGAGTGTGTATCTAGTTCATGGAGTATGGTACATCAAAACAATCAACACACACTCCCCATAAAAGGGGCGGCCCAAAAAGGTCAAGAGATGGGGTTTTTCCCCCCAAAACCAAACTCCAATTTTTATAAACTAGTTGTTTAAAATAGATATATAATTAACCTTTTAATTATATAACACATACACACTGTTATTATTTGATGTTATTTAACTAAATTAAACAACATTACAAATAATATCCATGAACAAAATATCCATATAAGTTGTTCAATCTCATATGCAACTTATTTACTAAATTGGTGTATCTATTTA
>BJCM01201188.1:0-16692 GCA_018326385.1 Flaveria bidentis | reverse complement strand
TATTGTTTCTTGGGTTGGCACATGTTTTGCCACATTTTACATTTCTATTTCTTTGGGTTGTTTTATTTAAACGCTTCCGCACAGTTTTCAAGTTTTTACTTTGGTTGATTTGGTTTATTATTGCATATAGAGTCGTTCTGAGTAACTATTGACTGTGATCCTGGTTTGTTCACATGCCTCGCGGTTAAACTCCGCACGTGGATTTTGAGGGTGTGACAAAATGTAAAAAAGATAAAAAATGTCACAACAATATATTCGGGAATATATATAGGAAAAGTTTATGGTACAAAGTGATAATTTCATGCGAAGTGTACGAAGTGATAACAACCATTGAATTAAAAGATAAACGATTTAGATTTAATGTAACACTCGGTTATTTTCTTTGAATCCAAAGAAAGAAGAAAAAGAAAGAAAAAGAAAGAAAAAGGGGGGAAAGACATTTTACCCAAGTCAAGAGGTAAAAAGTGCCAAAAAGGACAAAAGTTTGGAAGAGTGGGTGTAAAGGGGGAATGGCAGCCCACTCTCCCCCCATACTCCCTTCCATTCGGATCAGAGAGAGAGAAAAGAAAAAAGGGCAGAAAGCTTTTGGGTTTCTTGAAGATCAAGGTGAAGAGCCGAATCCAAGTGGGTTCTAGGTGTGAACTTGAATCAAGCGAGTTTGTGAGAAGCTCTACCCGAATAGGCTACTAAGGTGAGTTCTAGGAACCCCATTGCAGGACCGGTGAAGGGGATCACTTACAACACAACAACACAAAGAGGAGAATAAACTAAAACTTAATTAAATAGTGAACTGGATTAACCACAATATATGATACTAAGAACATAAGTAATTTAGTAAGAGACAGAACAAGAGAATAAGATACACAAGTGTATGATTTTCAAGAATGCAGTATATTGCTTTCTCAAGTTCTATTACAAGTGTTACAAAGCATAAAAGAAAGTTACAAGAATCTGAGATACTTATACTACATCCTACAGCCGGCCATACTATGAAAGTGAGCCGGATACAATTGACTAGACACAAAACAAAATCAATTGTAGAGTCAAAAGACAGATTGCCTTTTGACTAGTGACTATGACATGCCATAGCTCATGTCCTTATCTATTATAAAAAGGATAAAGTACATGAAGTAGAAATTTATAGACTCAAGACCTCAATGTACAGTTACCAAAAGCATGGACCTTTTCACCAACTCATGTAACTTGGTGACTTTTCAGAGTTACAGTAGAAAGGGGTCCGACTTTATGGAAAAGTACATCAGATAAAGCATGTTGTTAAAAGTCTTCGGAAGAAATCCGTCTTCAAGAGTTGAGCTTCGGAAGACTTTGTCTCTGAAGCTTCGGAAGACTTCATCTTTGGCTTCGGAAGATATTGGTCTTGGCTTTGGAAGATTTCACACTTAGAATATTTCTGTTGCATTCTTCTTCAATGCACTTGTGCAACATGCAGGATAGACTTTGGATGTTTGGGTTGCATCAGCCTCTTGATATATTCTCTACAAACTCCCCCTAGGCTGATGCTACCAAAACACTTAGTAGACTTCAGATATCAACAGTCCTCATTTGGATAATCACCATTCATTTCTTCATGAGGTGATCAGGATCCTTCAGACTGTCAAAGTGTCTTCTCATGTCAAAGAGATTATGTAGAGGCAGATTGAACATGTCTTGCCATGTGTAGACATCCTCAATGCCTTGATCTCCGATGACATGCCATCTTTCCAGTTTTGTGGTGTATATCCAGGACAAGATGGGTCTTTCTGTTGCTAGAGGAGCTGTTTGAATAGGAGTTGATGTAGCATTCTCTGGCTGCACATCCTCAGAATGTTCTGACTCATCCTGAGATTCAGAAAAGGATGCATTCTTCTTCTTCTTTGGCTTTGGCTTTGAAGCCATCTTTTTCTTTCTCTTTGTTTCTTTCAACTGAAAAGACTGGCCTGCAGCACCTGATTGATCTTCATTGTCTTTCTCAGTTGGGACTTCCTCTCTCACAGGTTTAGAAGGAGAGGGAGGTTGACCCTGCTGTGGATAAGAAGATGAAGCTTGCTAAGATTTAGCAGGAGGTCCGGGTTGTGTTGTCTCTGGTTTTTCAACCTTAACCTCCACTTCAGATGGAGCTTGACTTGGAGGGGAGTGTAAGTCAATCAGATCTCGACTCTTGATCTTCTGCTTGATCACCCTGATATGCTCATCCATAGTGGATAGAGACATGGGGCCAAGTCTCCTTCTGGAGAATCCATAAAGCTTCAAAAAGCTCATCATCCTCTGTCTGTCAGCAGACTTCTTCATATTCTTTTGGATGATGGCTCTTGACTTAGCAGCTTCTTCCCTTAGCTTTCTTTTAGTTGTCTTTATTTCCTTGACTATATCAAGCTCAAGTTGTTTGAGATACTCAAACTCAATATAGTCATAGGACAAAGGAAGAAATGCTTCTGCCTGATAGAGGCTTGTGGCACTCAGCTAGTTGATCATCTTGATCCTGTCTTCTTCTATATCTACCTGAGGTTCTTGTTGAACCACATCCTCTTGTATAGGACTTTCTTGAACTAGGGAGAGAGTAGGCACATGCTTGTACAGTCTTTTCTTTCTTCTGTCTTCTTTGATTTGTACCAGTAGCTCTGCATCTTCTGCCTCTTTCTTCTCCTTTGACCTCTCCATGTCAACCAGTTCAATCAGTTCATCTAAGGTGAGAGAAATGACATTGTCAATGTCATAGTTCCTAGTCTGCAAGTAGTTTATCCTGACTGCCCTCAACTCATCATCTTGAGTGTTTGGTCTGGGGGAAGCTCTGATTGCAGTCTCCATAAGTCTTGCAGACCTAGAAGAGGAACTTTCTCCCCTCAGCTTCCTTTTCCTCTCTCTCTCTCTCTCTCTCTCTCTCTCCCCTCCTCAATCTCCTCCGATGTCATCTTTCTTTTTCCTTTGTCACTCACACACCTTTGTGACTCAGGGTGGAGAGAGCTTTGGCCTTCATTGCTTGGTGTAGCTACCAAGCTTTGGCCAAAGAGAGGTTGAGAAGCACCTTCACCAGTAGGTGTCTAAATAAGGGTATGGATCACTGCAGTAGTTGATGTTGATGGGACTGGGCTCTAAGATTCTGCCACTGGGCCGTCAATCAAGGTTTCCCCTATGAAACTAATCTTAGGGTCTGCCTCAACATCCAATTAACCGATGGCATAGCCTGATTGCCTTAGTCTTCTTCTGAAGCTAAACTCTGCAATGATCCTGTCTTGGATTCTTTGAGCCTTCTGTTAGCTTGTCTTGATTGGCTTGGATTGACAAGTGGCATTGTGACTAAATCCAGACTTTCATAGAAGTTCAGAGTGTGAAAGTTGAAGATCTCTTGTTGCCTTTGAACTCTAAGAAGGATGGGGGCTTTTTTGTTGATGTTATACCTCCACCCAATGATGTGATTGGAGGATGGTGGAGATGACATAGCCCTTGGTATCCCTTCCTCAAACAGACTCTGTATTAAGGAGTCTATTGAGTCCATATCAATATGAACTTGAGGAAGTTATTGTGTAGGTACGATTGCAAGTGAGGATGGTGAGTCCTCAATGTCCATACTCTCAAAAGAACTCCTAGGTTCTGTGGCAGTGAAGACTTTCTCCTCCTTTTTGATAGTATCACCCACTTGCACATGTGAGCTAGGAGTTAGGTCAATCACCTCCACGGGTTCTTGTGTTCCTGGTTGAGCTCCTCTTAAAGGTCTCCCAGCTAGTTGTTCCTTAAGATAGGAAATCTCAAGTTTCTGATCATTGACCCTGTTTTGCAAGGTAGTCACCTAAGATTCAAGGTGACTAACCTTGGAGACTAAATAGGTGCATGTTGCAGACAGTTGTTGCACTTTTAGTATTAGATTCCCCTCATCTTCATCAAAAGAATCATTGGAGAACGAGATAATTGGAGCAGAATCCTTCATCTCATCACTAATTGTTAAAAATAGTTAATTTGTAGTTATTTTTAATTTTTGGTTATTGATAGTGACTCCCCGACTGATTGCAAATGATTTGTGAATATGATAAGATTGGGTCTGATCTTGAAATTCCCTTGTTTCTACACCATTAGTAACATTTAGTTAGTGTATCAGGTGTAATGTACATCTCAAGTGTGGGTATGAAGGAATTTGGTAAATAGTTTTGAAAAAAGTTAAAAATTCGTAAAAAAATCAATTTTTGTTTGCAGATCTTCAATTGAAGTTTATTGTGTTTAAAGACCAGATTTTTCAATGTAAAACGCTAGCTCATTGCTTATCAAAACATTGGTGTATATCCTACGTTATGGTTATATTCTTTAAGTTGTGAGATTTAGTATTTACGGTAGGTCGTTTTTGAAAATGTAAAGGATGCCTCATTAGGATTAATAAGTTTTTCATATAATTAACTCATGTACACATCGGTAGCTTAAATTCCTACTTGGTGAGATCTTGAGCCTATTACTAAAATCATAATCATATAATTATTCATTTGGTAAGGGTAGACCATATACTACATTTATTGTAGAACTTGTATTGTTTGATACATGCTAAGACTGTAAGCAAGATGTATGCACGTACATAAATGACAAAGGAAATATAGGAACCCCTTTTTTACTTGTTAAATTTTGTTTATTGTTATATGTCCTAACCATTAGTAGCCAGGTTGAGGTTTTAACCATTCTTTTGTTAAACCTGATATATAAAGTCCAAGTTGTTAGTTGATAATTGACCATAAAACTATTCAGAGTAAAAACACTTGAAGTCAAGATTATATTATAAAAAACATATTTAATGAAAATTTAAAATTAAAGGAAAAAAAGTGAGAGAAAGTAGTTGTTTAGAAGGGATCAAAGTGATCTAGCTCTGTTAGTTATGTTAATAAAAATTGTTTAATGGTCTGGTTCATCTTTATATTTGTTTTAGTTGCTCTTAAAAGTTAAAATTTTAATTTCTACCTTTACCTAATCCCGAAAACCTATAAGTTGTTTAGATATGTTCAAGGTCTATATAAGTTGGTGAGGTGTAATTGTTATACAAGCCTATGCTGACAAGGTGGTATATTGGATTATTAAGTGATTACACTAGTACATAAATTACTAGTCGAGATATAAACCTAGAGGAGTGAATTATTATAAGGGGTGTGTGCATGAGACAAAATCAAAAGCATGTTAGGCCTAATCGGGTGATTTCCTATTTTACTTGAATATAATTAACTTGTTAGAATGTAAATCTATTGAATGATGTAGGTCTTGTGAATAAGGGTATGTCCTTGGACCTTAATTGATTTTTAATAAGTTATTAGTGATGTCCATTTGCAATGAAGGGCTTTTAATGTACAATTGAGCGTTGCTTGAGGACAAGCAAAAGCTAAGTGTGAGGATTGTCGTCGAATGGTGAATGTTCAATATTTAAAAGCTTTAGTCTTGTGTTTTATGTGTCAATTTATGATAAATAGAGTTAATTTTGGGATGTTATTGTGTTTGTAGGTTAAACATGAGGTATACAAAGAAGTTGGAAGAAACTGGTAGAAAATTGGAGGTCGGGAGGTGAAGAATAGTTAAAGCGAAGTTGCAAGACAACGATAACTTAAAATGAGAATAACTTGACATAGGAAAAGAGTTACGGGACCCACGACCTATCAACGGAAAGTTCTTAAAAAGTCACATGAAAATCAAGTTTGCGGAGTTGGTGGCGACCGTTAGAAGCACCATCAGAGCCATCGTTGGCTAGCAGAATTTAGCCCAACTGAGCTGGGGGTGCCACCGACGCCACTGGTGGCCCCACCGAAGCTAGGCGCCATATTTTGGTGGGTTTTGACCAAATTTGAGATGTTTCAAAAGGGGATTACCCTAAAACGAATTCAATGTTGTGGTTCAAATGAACAAAGATTATGAGTATTGAGTTGTAAGAAACTGGAATAGTGTTAGAGAGATGATAGGATTACAATTGGATTCTTGAAATAGGATACAATTTTTGAAAAAGCTAATGTTAATTTGAACACTTAATTTCGAATTGGAATTTGGTATTGTTTTTTGAAATTAATGTTTTTCGTTTTGATTAGGTTTGAGGTAGAAAGAAAGGAAAGATTCGGTTTTTATAGAAGAAGAAATGATCATTTGAGATTTTTAGTATAAATTGAGTGACTGAGTGTAATATATTTTAATATTCATAGTTATATAAACGGTATGAGGGTTTATATTTTGTTGAACGAACGTAGTAAAAATAAAATTTTCTACGATTAAATGCTTTTGGGACAGTGAGCTTATTAAGTAAACAAAGTAAAATATCACTAGTTAAGCAGTATGAATTTTTCGTTAATATAACCGAGTAACAATTTATAGAATAAAAAGAGTTATAATTAGATGTTTTTGCTTAAATAGTTAAGATTCTATAATATAATTATAGTAAAGAACTTGTTGTAGCAAATAATTCAAATTGTATAAGAAAAATAACGGCTATGATTCTATAATATAACGAAATTTCAAAAATAGTGTAATTTTTTTAATGACTTTATCTAGTAGTGCGAAAATAATAACAGTATGACATTTAAAAATATATAACTATCCAAAATGGTTACATATGTATCTAGGTTTCACATAAAGGAATTTAAGTGCTACTATCTAGCAGCATGAACACAGTATGAGTTTAATAATAGAGAACACACATGCACAACAAAGTAATAATTTGAGAATAAACACAGTAATAATAAGATATTTGAGCATATAATGTTAAGGTTAAAAAGCGTTACAAATTGTTTGGAGATTGTTATATTATGATGTAGTGAAAGAATTCATTGTTGTCATAAATAAGAATGCTTTCAACTTGTATAAACAAAGCAACTTCTATAAATTTAAAATTTAACAACATTTCAAAAGTTGCATAAAAGTTATTAACGACTATATAACAGGGGCGCGAAAAGAATAACAATTTGGTATTTGAAAATATACAACTATCCACAACGGTTATGAATGCTTTTAAGATTCTCATATAATAGATATTAACCACTACTAGCTAGCAGTGTTAACACAATAAGCGTACATGCAAAACAAAGTAATACTTCATAAAATGAACCATGTAACAATTATATAGTTTAGCATACCATGTTAAGATTATAAGCCAATACGAATGGCTTTGAGATTGTTATCTTGAATTGTAGCCAAAGAATTCTTTGTTTTAAATAATAAGAATGCTTTTGGCTGTATAAGCACAGTAGCGACTATGATTTTAATATATAACAAACACTACAAAAGTAGCAAGAATATTTCTAATGACTTTTATCTAGTAGCGCAAAAACGACATGAAAATATACAGTTATTCACAAGAGTTATAAATGTAATTAGGATTCTCAATTTAACAATTTTAGTTGCTAATATCTAGTAGCATGAACACAATACCAATTTGATATATAAATACGTACATGCACAACAATATAATAATGCGTAGGTTGAGCTTACATAGTTAAGATTATAAGCTTTACAGATGGTTTTGAAATTTTTATCTTGATGTGTAATGAAAGAATTCGTTGTTGCCAAAAATAAGAATGCTTTCAAAGTTTATAAATAGAGTAACGATAATAATTTTAAAATATAGCCACATTTCAAAAGTAGCATTAAAGTTTTTAACGACTATTATCTACTAGTATGGAATTTAATCACTTAAGGAATTTGAACATATACAATTATCCACAAAGGTTATAAATAGTATGAATTGAACCGATGGTTGACCCAATAATTTTTTTCTCAAGGGGCGGAAATCATTGAGAACCAAGTTGTCTATCGTTATATACTATTTTTTGTTACGAGTCGTGTTGGGATTGGTCATAAATTTTTCGTCAAATAAACAAGCATTCAAACAACTAATAAGATAATAAATCAATTATATTAAACCATAACTTGATAATATAATAATGAAGAAATGTTTCTAATTTTAAGAATTTTGAGGTTGTTTAAATCAGATTTGAGAGTAGAGGACGTGTAACCATAGATTGAGGGGCGGACGGTGGTACCAGATCCAACAAAGCTTTTATCATACTATCTTCGATCCCTTCAAGGTTCCATTAGGTATTTTTTTTTATTGTCGGGCTAATGGAGAAATGGAGTTAATTGTTTTAAATAGTTATTGAATATTTGGATAAATTGTTTTATAATAATTCAACGGAAATGGCTAAATTGTAGAAATAACTACTGGGAATTTGAATTTATAAGATTTTTAAAACATATGTCCAAGAGTTTATAATAGGTTTATATTTGTACAATTTTGAAATGTTATATTGATTTTTCTTGAGAATCGATGTCAAAGTTTCTTAAGTTTAGAGTTTAAGTTTCACGAAGTCGATGTAAAGGATTCATGGGTCAGTGTTCAAAATTTTTGAAGGTGGTCAGAGTTATATATATATACTAAAAGAACAAATGTGTGCGGATGGCATATGATTTTTGTGTATATTATTGTTTACTGTGTGCTTTCTTGTCATATAATGCGTACTGATACTCTATATGTTGAATGTTTGCTTATGTTTATTGTCTGCCCGTTGTCTGTATTATGGTACATGGTTTTCTTGATATGACCTTACAATTTGGCAATTGTATATCATATTGTTTATATGTGTTTTTTGTTTGCTTTAAAGTTGATGGTCATTCTGGAAGTAGCCTCTCTATCCATTGTAGTAGAGGTAATGTTTCCCTAAATCTCACATTCTCCGGATCTTGTTAATGTCTTGACTATCGATGAGATTTACCGGGCTTAGTTATGATTATGGATATTAAAAGAACAATTTTTTTATGGTATGAATGTATGTATGTTGTTTAATGAACATATCAACTATAGAATATGTTGTGACTAAAAGCTTTTGTGAGTGTTTTAAAATTGTCATCTCGTCATATAAACAAACTAACACTAAGATACTTAAAAGGTATAGTTACATATGTAGGGGATTTCTGTTTAGTGATGATCAAACGCTTGGATGAAGCTGATGTTGATGAATTGCAGTTTAAGATTGAAGTTTTTTAGCGGTTCAATCTAAATATGTCAATAAGATAAAAACTAATATATAATCAAGACCAATTATTTTTGTGTGTGTTAATTAAGAACGCGATGAATAGACAAACAATTAAAATTTTGTATGTGTTGGGAGTTGGTAGAAAAATGCTTCAAACTGCCTTGGGCAAGTTTCTTCTTGATTCAAAAAACACTTTAATTTGGAGTCCAACTTTATTCTTAATTTCACATGTGAAATTTTAAGAAAAACAAATTCTAATCCATTTTACTAGAAGCAACTTTTATCAAAATAATACAAGGTAAACTTTCTAAAACACCCCTTTGAGCAAGGGCGATGAGAAGGGGACCGAAGGCAGTGGCAGCAACACATACCCTGGTTCTGCCAGTGATGGTGGTAGTGGCAATGCCTCTACTTCGTTGAACTTACCCTCGACAGGCCTCTTTCGCTTCCTTGGGTTTATGCGAACTACTAAATGCTCATGTCTGGCCTTCATCTTAGGAAACAAAAAACTTGTTTCATGATCGTCTTCTTGTAAATCATGATCTCTTAATGCTAACAAAGGATGAACTTGATTAGACATCCAAATTTTCCCACACCATCTACCCGCCACAATAATCTTTTTCTTCCTACCCGATTGATTAGGTGTCATCAAGTCATTGGATGGAGAATATTGCCCAAATGCTTTATAAATAACCGAATTATAAGGCATTTGCTTCTTGTACATCGGAGAAGCACAAAGTTTAGCACTGTAGAAAATATCAATCCCCAATTTAACCACCCAATCTTTGTTACTAGTTGGGGTTTCTTCATCATCCAGAACCTGTTGTATTATCGCCTTATCTTGTCTAATAACATCTATATATCCAACCTCAGTCCATGCATTATCAGACATTCCCAGTTCTTTACCCATTGATCTTGCTACATCATTTATCTCACGATAATCTGCAAACATTGCAAATTTACGCGTTAATTTTAACCCTTCTATTTGCGAAGAGGTTGAATCTGGTTATGTTTGACCTCTAACGGTCCAAACATGTAAGAAAACATCTCTCTTAAAAGGAAAAAAATTCAAAAAGTTTGAAAGTAACCTGATTGTGATTTTAACGCATAAACCCTCCCAAATCATATTTGACATGCTATTAACATGTGTAAAAATAAAAAAATTTAGTCAAAAGTGTTGTGGGTTAACCTGACTTGTTTTGGAAATAAGATTATACCTTGATGACAGAGAAGCAGCATACAAACTCCACCAACTAGTCGGAGCCGTTGCTCTACTTCACAAGCATGCTCAAGACAAAAAACATGCATTCTTGAAAAGTGTCTTTCACAGGCTGGATTCATAGGTCCGCAACGCATTAATGAAGGTTTTCTGTTGGTAGAAGGTACACCTGTAGCATATTCAAGTGTACCCAAAGAACGATTAGATTTCACAACAAACTTGCTTCATTTTTGTAATATAACTTTCCTTGATCCGTTTTGGTGGTTACAAGTTTTTTATGAACGGCCTATTAACGTGATTAAAGTTTTCTACAGTAGTTACTAAACGGGCTGGTAAGAAGACTTGTAACTATCAAAACGGGTCATCCCAAAAGTGCTTGTTTTTTTTTATCAAAATGGGCCACCCGAAAAGTGTTTTTTTATATGAAAACAGACCACCCCCAGAAGTATTTTTCTATCAAAATAGGCTACACGAAAGGCATACCTGAAGAAAGTCTTGGATCCAATATATCTACATTGTCATTCGCCATGAAAAAATGTGCAGCTTCTTCTGATGGTTGTACAATCGCGACACACGAGTAGCACGGGGACCCGCAAGTAATACATGAAAAAATCATTGCAGGGTCAGCTTTCTTGTCGAAACCATGATACACTAAACTTTTTAATACATCTTCTGAAAGAAGGTTGATTGGAGATCCATTCCCGAGTGCATTAAGTAGCTCGTTATTACGAATAACATCTTGCATAAACAAATTTTTCACGTCGTCGTCTCCTTTATGTTTTGTCTTATCTTTTAGTCGGGTACTTTGTGGTTCGGGCCTGCTGCATTTTTGTTCACTGTAAAACATTTAAAAAATGCAAAAGCGTTAAACATTCTTTTAGATCTAGACGGGACTAGTAGAGGTAGCAAAATGAGCGGGTCATTTGTGTTGAAAATGATATGTGGCCACTTTTAAACGGTTTAACCCGTTAGACCCATTACATTTCCCTTTTAGTTCTTAAAATTTTCGATCCATGTGTGATAAAGCACAACCCAAATCGACACATTGAATATTCACAACAAATTTGGAAAAGGTTAGAGAATTGATCAAACCTTGAAGACAATGACAAAGCTAGATCATACATTAGCTGGGAATAAGAAAACATGGGTGCAATATCAATTGAAACCCTCCTAATCACAGCCTCGCGTGCCACTTTTAGCCATCCTGGTGTCGCAATGTTTACTGCTTCCGCACAGTTAAAACCTATTTTCAAAACAAAATGAATTGAAATCTTTATTGTTTTCTAGACATAAGTATCTTAACAAAAGAATAAAGGTATTTTACTCACCATGGCTAAAACCAGAGTGATAAGCTCTAGGGAAGGTAACAACAAATTCTCCAGCGTTCTGCACAAGTCTGTTTAAAAACATAACCTCTTCTATCTACATATAGTTAAAAGTAATACTTTTTTACCATCAAAAACCCAATAAAAGAATAACTAGAGTGATAAGCTCTAGTGGCTTAATGGTTTGATTTAACAGTTTGACGTTTAAGCTAATTGTTTATCTATTTTTTCAACATATTTAACACCCTAATTACCTGCAACAGGGAACGCCTGCCTTAACCAATTCTTCCGGTGACAAGACGGTCGTCTTCTCGGCAAGGGTAGCAAATGTCACTACAAACAACACAAAGAAACCTTAACGTATAATGTAACCGATTAATCAATGCAAACAAGTTGAAATTAACATGCCTGATGGATTGATCTGCCCCTCGTAAGCGTGGGTTCGAACCACCTCTTCAAAGGCCAATGCCGCTTCCATAGGCACACCATACCACGTTTTCGCGGCACCCATGTGCATATAATTCACGCTATGGAGATCATGATCTTCGATGTGCCACGCGAACCAGCTATACAACATCCCGATATAGATCATCGGTGATGTCACTCCCGGGATTTCTTCTTTATGAAACTTTAACAACGACCCGTTCGCCCTTGCAACCCTTCTCGTGTTCCACTGACCGTAAGAGACCTCTTTTTTCTTCCCCTGTTTTTCCCCCTGTTTGTGCTCTGTTTCATCAAACACCGATCCGAGCATATCGTTTGCATATTCTACTGTAATCTGCTCATCAAACTGAGCCTTCCAGTAGAGAGTCTCTAGCTCCAATGGTGTGAGATCCCTTTTCATATCCAACACCTTCTTTAACATATTGTTCTTGAATCTCTTTGCTTTGAGTTGAAATTCGGGCAGCGTGTAGTTCTTCCCACTTTGCCAGATCGATCTCTGCACGGGTTGCGGGTTCTCTTGCGGGAAAAATCCGATCTGCTGCTCTCTCGTGGTGAATGTAGGCAATGAATCGGGGTTCTGTGAGGACAGAGTGCGGTTCAGGTTTGCGATTATGGCTTTCGTCGACGAAACAGAGCAAGGGGGAACAATCTTGCAGATTCCATAGCGGGATGCTTTTTCTTCGATTTTGTAGATATAAGCGATTGGGTCCTCAAATTCGATTGGGGTTGGGTGGTATACGGGTGCTAATGGCAGAGATTTCAGCCATGGAAACATTTCTTCTGCCATCGAATTAACACAAAAGAACGCACACGAAACACACACAACAGAGGAATTTAGGTGTTGAAGAAAGTGTATAAGAGGGTACAGAAGCTTCAATGGCTATTTTTTATGGATTTTTAAAGCAAAAACAGACGGAAAAACTGGCAATTAACAATTCCCACCACTCAAGAACACACAAAAGAGAGAAATTTAGGTGTTATAGAAACTGTATAAGAGATAACAGAAGCTTTAATGGAGATTTACAGCGATTTTGAAAGCGATAACAGAGGAAAGAACTCGCAATTCGCCATTTTTGCTGCTGAATTGCTCTGTAAGTGAACTCTCATCTTCCTTTTTCACTCTGAAAGTTTGATTTGGGGTGCTTTTCTTTGCTGATTTGAGTGGGTATATATAGAGAAGAAATGGTGAAAACAGGGGGCCATGTACAAAAGTGGTTTTGGGGAAAAAGGGTCTGGTTTTACGAGTGATTTGTGTTCTTGATATCACGAATTCAATGCTGTTGTTGGAATGAAGTCATCAGAGAGGAAATTTGGGTTGAAATTTGGGGTACGTGGCTTGAAAGCATGCAATTGAGTCTCTATTTTGCTTATGTTCACGTTTATTGATCGGTGATGATGAATAAAGATGATGAATATTGTGTTGTAACTGTTTGGTATAATGTTGAGAGATGATAATATTACAATTGGATTCTTGAAATAGGATACAATTTTTGAAAAAGCCAATGTTACTTTTGAACATTTTGATTTGGAATTTGAATTTGATTTTAATTTTGAATTTTAATGTTGTTTTTAGTTTTGCTTCTAATTTTGATTGTGGTTTTGAGTTGATGTGGAAAGAATGAAACAATTCGATGGAAGAGTTAATGAAATTTTTTTAGTTTTTTTTCGTATAAACATGCCGACTATAAACATATCTAAAAATATACAGTTATATGAAAGGTATAAGCATTTTTATGCTATTGAACAAACAAAGTAACAATGAAATGAGTTATAATTAAAGATAGTCGTGGATGCTTTCAGGACCTTCATCTTATAGTCTAAACAGAGTAATAGAGTAATAGTTAAATGCTAAAAGATTTGTCTTTGTAATATAAACGGTATATGAAAACAGAGTAACAAAAGAACTCGTTCTAGCTAAAAATTTAAGTTGTATAAGTAGAGTAATGGCTATGATTTTAAAATATAACGACATTTCAAATGTAGCGTAAAGGCTTTTAACGACTATTATATAGTAGCGCGAAAATGATAACAGTCATTTGAAAATATACAACTATTCACAACATTTCGATATTTAAAAACATACAAGCACAACAAAGTAATATAACGACATTTCAAAAATAGTGTTCTTTTGTTAACGACATTTCAAAATTAGTGTAAAAGTTTTTAACGACTATTTTATTGTAACGCCAAAATGGATAACAATTATGTATTTGAAGATGTACAACTATCCACAGCGGTTATAAACATATTTAGTTTCTCATATTAAAGATACTAGGTTAGTATCTCGTGTATTACACGGGTTGAATAAATAAATTAATAAATAATTAGTAATAAAAATTTATGAATTATAAAACAATGTTTGAAGATAAAATATGATTATAATTTCATATGAATAACTATTTCAAGTAAATAAACAATAGATTAGTTATAGACAGATAGATAAATAGATAAATAGATAGTCTAGTTAAACAGATTATAGTTAGTAATAAACACAAAAAGTTACAGTACGATATTTTAATATAAAATATGTATAAAACTATATATACATACTTGTTCAAGAGATAAAACAATTATACTATTTTTAAATCTTTTATCTAAATAGTTTTATTTTTAAATATTTGTTTTAAGATTTTATTCTAAAAATTTATTGTTTATAAAAAATTGTTTATTAAAAACTCAAGTTTCCAATTATTCTGGTTGATTTAATAAAACTACTTTTAGAAAAATTCCATATTTTTATAATTATTTTAAAAAAGGATTAACTTAAAATATTTTGTTTCAAAAGGTTCATGTTTTAGAAAATATATGAATTTAAATTTTCTTAATAAAATTTATTTTTAAAAATATAGTTTCATTTTTAAAAATATATTTTGATTTTTAAAAAATATAGATGAGAGAGAAAAATATATCAATTGATCAAATTAGTTTTTATGAAGAGAGAGAAATTGTTTGGGTTTTTAAATTACTTTAATATCCTTTTAGAGGAAAAATAAAATGAGGATGCTTAGAAAAATGACAAGTGTCAAAAAGATGGTTTAAGAATACGACAAGTGACAAAAGAAAGCTTCTTTTATTAATATCTATAAATTAATTGCTACTATCTAGTAGCACGAAGGATAATGTAATTTTTATTTTAAAAACAAAGTAATAGTTCGTTACATAAACAAAATAATAATTAGATATTTGAGATTCTTAAAATATAACGACACTAAGTTAGTACCATGGATTACACGGTAGATCAAAACAAAATTTATTATAATCTATATTATCATATATTAGAATAATAGTCTTAGTAAACCCGTGTATTACACGGGTTAAATAAAAAATATTAAATAGAATGAAAATTTATTAATTATAAATTAATATTCTAAAATAAGATATGTTTAAAAGCTTTATTATAATAAAATAAATAAATTTTGTATTTCAAAACATTTATATAGAAATTGTCATACTTACATTTTAAAATCTTTATTAAATAAATTTTATAATAAATTATCATACATAAATACTTTTTATTATAACTCTCAATTTTAGTGTTTTTTATATATAGAAATTTTACTTTCTAAACGCACCAATTATATAAAATTTTGTAATAGATGTTCTAAAAAAATTTCTAGTTTTACGAAAAATTATTTCCTTAAACAATAACATTAGTAAAAAGATCTCTTTCTTAATTTATTACAAATTTATTTTAATCTATTAAATAATATTATTACTAATTTATATGATTCTTAAATATCAGAGAGAAGCGGGAAAAAATTGGTTAGAATGAATATAATGTTGACATGTGGCACACCTAAATACTTTTTTATTAGAGTAAAGAGATTTAATATATTAAATAATATTATTACTAATTAATATGATTATTAAATATGAGAAAGAAACGGGAAAAAATTGGTTAGAATGAATATAATGTTGACATGTGACACACCTAGATACTCTTTTATTAGAGTAGAGAGATATAGAGAAGCATGTGTGTACCAACTTAATCACATATACAATAAATCAATTTATTGTCTCATAGATTACTATATCTTAGTTGTAATATATAAAGGGGTAACTTTGTAAAATAGTAATCAACTTTAAAAAATATTCCAATTAAGTAACTCAAGTTTTAAAAGTGTTCCAATCAGATCACTCATTTTTATATTTTATACAAATTAAAAATCATAATATATTTTTTAGCATGTTATACTTTTGGATTTAGTTAGAAAATATTTTTATTCTATCTTTTGATGCTGATATAGAACGTTGATGTAAATTTTAGGCACTTTTTTTATTTTTTTCATAATTAACATGTTTTTTTTATTTTTTAATATAATTTATACATTAAAAATTCTAACTCCCATGTCTTTTTCATCATTACTTTCTTGTCATAATAGAATTTGGTAATTACTCGATTTGATCGTTTGGAGGTCCAATTTGAGAAAAATATGCATGAGTGACTAAATTAGAACACTTTTGAAACTTGGTTACTATTCTGTGATATTTTCCCTATATTAAAACTAGCTTTAATAATCTCGTGTATTATACGGATTGAATAAATAAAATATTAAATAGAATAAAATTTTATTAGTTTTAAAATGATAATTAATTAAAATCTTCCTTATTATAAATAAAATAAAAATTTTGTTTCAAAATAAACGTTTTAAAAAAGGTATCATTTTTAAATATTTTCTTATTATAACTCCCAACTTTAGTTATTATTTATTTATAAACGTTTTACTTTTTA
>BJCM01201187.1:0-11205 GCA_018326385.1 Flaveria bidentis | reverse complement strand
TATAAAACACATAAACACATAAACATAACATCATAATCACATTATCAATTAGATTATCACCCATTTAACATTATTAATTATTATTAAGTCACCAACATTAAACGACAACTAGTGTGTGCTCACGACACGTGTATGCAAAACTTAACGGAACTAACGGAGTTGGATAACGGAAATTTTACCGGATGTCACATCTTTTACACATTTTCAACTGATTTGGGGCTGGAACACATAGTGAAACCCGTTTTTGAAATGTGTGTGTTTGACCTGTGTGTATGTGTTTGTGTGTGATGCGAGTGGTGTGTTGATTTCACACTTGTGTGTGCTTGAATGGTGTTGTGGTATGTTTCCTAAGGTTTAGGATGGTTGATTTGGGCTTAGAAGAGGTTTGGAAGAGCTTGGAGGTCGAAAATGGCGAATTAGGTTCGGGATGAACTGCATTCTGCACCAGTTAGGGCTATGCGACCGAATGGCATGCGATTGGAGGCCATACGGCCGAAAGGAATGCGACTAAGGTCCATACGCATGCTAGTCGTGCGATTGAGGTTCATTCGTTTAGGAGTCATGCGACTGGAGTCCATACGCATGCCAATCGTGTGACTGAGGGTCATTCGCATGGGGAGTCATGCGACTGAGGTCCATACGCCTAGTTCCATCTGCATTAGGTCCATTCGCACAAGTGTTCATCCACATTGTAGCTACATGTGTACCTAGTTTATGAGTTGAATGTAAAATGTCTTTCATGTCTTACGTATATGTAATTGAATGGCTATAAATGAAATACAATGTGTTGTTGATGTTTATAATGTCTAATATTTCATTGTTTATTGTGTGATAACACATATTGAACTAACTATATAGGTTTGTGTTTGTTTACATAATTCTTAGTCAATAATGGTTGAGAAATATGTTTAAACTTAATCGTGTGAAGTTCTCATGCGAATGGACCATGCTAATGGACCATACGCATGAATACTTTATGCTAATGGACCAGTTGCACGACTGAACCAGGAGCCTGGATCAGTCGCACGATTGTGACATAATATTGATTCAGTCGCACGATTGTGACATCAGATTGACTCAGTCGCACGACTGGACCTTCGGTCGTGCGGATGGATCAACCGCATGCTTCAGTCGCCCGACTAAACCATGCTAATGGTTCAGTCATACGAATGGAAAACCCTAACCTATAAATACCACTTAATTTGTGGAAAAAAGTAACAATTCGAATAGCTATGCACATAATCGTACCCTAGCTGTCCAGAGACTCAAGAACACCTGTTCCAAGTTCATAGATTGCAGTTAATCATCTTACAATCATTCTTAACATTTTGATTCATTCTTAGATTGATTATACTTGCGTTATCACTGATTGGATCACCAATCAAATAGTATCCCGCACTATATGGTTTGGTATACACGTAAATCAGTTATTACTCCGTACCTAAACGGTCCTAACAAGTGCTATCAGAGCTTTGGCTCTTGATTTACATGTGACTCAATCGATTTTGATATAAAAATCACGTTTTTCACTCAATAACTCAATCTTTTTGTGTCAAACAGTGTTTTCGACGTCTCCAGGTCAAAAAGTTAACGTTTTTCGGCATACGACAATTAGGGTTCGTGAGAAATTCGTGTTTTTGCGTCAAATTGTTTAAAACCTTCGTTTTTGCAAAACAGCAGTCTTCAGTCTCACGGTTGACTCAATCGCACGACTGAACCCATTCGCATCTCCCATATGCATGATTGAACTTAGTCGCCTTGTTCATTCGTACGTCTGACCAGCCTCATTCGCATAGACTCCAACTGCACTCTCCTTACGCACGACTGAATCCAATCGCATGATTGAATTCATCTGCACATATCATTCGCATGATTGACTCATTCGCATAAGTTCAATCGCACGAGTGGTCCACTCGCACAAGTGAAATATTTGAGTTCAAAAGTTTAAAGTTAACGAGATGGAAGAACAATATTCCGCATTCACTGCTGGCAGAGACACACGGATCCAGAACCTCTTGCTTCTGGAGAATGAGATTGGGAATCATAACAAACCTCCTAAGCTAATAAAGTTAGATGATTACCGACAATGGAAGCAACGTTTCAAGATCTACCTCAATGGAGTTGATCCCAACCCGTGGGAATCCATTGAACAGGATATGACATGCCAGTTGGTGCAAATGGGGTAAAATTGACATTGGGGGGATGACTAACAGCCAGAAGGCAAAATATAATGTAGAGAAGAAAGTTTATGCCCTATTAACTCAATCTATTCCAAAAGATATATTCCATCAATTTTCTAAGAATAAACAGGCAAAGAAACTCTAGATAGCCTTGGAAAAACGCTATGACGGAAATGCTTCGTTAAAAGCTATAAGGGCAAAAAATTTGAAGAAGGAGTTTCACAACTTCTCTTCAATGGGTAAAGAAAGTCTGTATGATGTAATTGACAGGTTCTATCATCTCATGAGTGAGCTACATATTCATGGAGTTACAACGTCTATGGAAGACAACGTATCCAGCTTGGCAGATGGCTTACCAGAAAAGTGGGATTCGTTTGTATCTAACTTGAGACAAAACTGGGTATTGGGAAAATTAGACATAAACGACTTCATCCTGAAATTGAGAAAGGAGGAATTCAAGATGAAATATAGATCGCAGAAAGGAACATATGACTAAAATCACTCACTTTACAACGCCTTTTCCACAACAGCCAGTTCAGGAGCACCTATTCAGACTGCATTTGTTTCAAGTTCAACTGCTCCTTCACCTACCATAGCTTCAGGGTCTGACACGTCTGGGTCATCAAGTACCTATTATATTGCACCTGAAGCAAATGCTACCAAGTTAAAGACCGATAACCTCGGGAATATCACTGTGGAGGTGGCTAAAGAACATATGGATCTCTTAGCACTTGTTGTTCACTCGTATGACGGTTTGGTTGCAGGAAAGATCGGTAACTACCATCTAATAGATGAAGATTACGAACATGTAGACGAGAACGAGCTTGAAAGAATGGACATAATGTGGGCATTGGCAAGTGCTTTGTGGAGAGCTAAAAAGTTTGTTAAGAAGACGGGACAGAACTTTATAGCCACAAAAGACACTACTTTTGGTTTCGATAAGTCCAAAGTTACCTGTTTCAACTACGGAGAGAAGGGGCACTTTAAACGTGAGTGTGTAAAGCCCAAGAAGACAGGTAACGACAACCCGGTCTCTACTTTTACCTGTCAGGACAAACCAACGGGTGGAGCTACCTCGTCTAGGATAGAGACAAAGGCCTTGATTGCTCAAGGTGACGAAGCACAAGATTGGACCTTCAAATTTATCCCTCCAGGAGAATCCAACATTGCAAATGTCAAGGTGTTGGATGATGATACTAAAAGTGAAGATGATATCACAGTTGAATTAGCTATGTCAGAAACTGAAGATATTGCGAAAGTGGTCAAACCCCTAATTGAAGAAGATACTAAAATGACCTGTTCAGAATCTCTAGCAGCTGAAGAATCAACCTCTGCACTGATGGCGAATACAACTGAGTCTTCACAGGTAAGTACTAAAGACCAACTGTTTGACAATCATGCTTGTTATGAATGTAATAAATTTAGGGAACGCATAGATTTGAAATTTGCTAGGTTATTAGATCTCAATAATAGCTTAGTAAAGGACTTGCAACTGTGCACGGAAGCAAATCGAGTTTAAAAATAAATGAGCATAGTTAGAAAGAGAAAATAGAACTGTTAAGTAAACAACTAAAGGAAACCGAAGTTGTGGCTTTCAACCAAGCAAATGACATTAAGTTCTATTTAAACTCCCATGAAGAAACTAAAAAGGAAAAACAGTTTTGGAAGTCAAAGTAAATTTATTAAAACAAAAACTGCACAATTGGACTAGTTCTTCTCACATAGTTAAAAACTTAGTGAAAGAACGTAATAACGGGGAGGGTTTAGGTTACAAAGTGGTTCCACCATCACATGAGGTCCTCTTAAATACTAAATGTTGACAAGTTAATAATAATCCGATTAAGGATCATATGGTTACCACTCCTCTAGTTAGTGATCCAGATTCCACTAGTCAAATGGTGGAATTTGTCATTAAACTGAAGGAGGATACTTTGAAATCTAAGGGTAAAATGCCGATTGTGAATTTGGACGAACAGTTCAAAAAGGTTAAGGTAGAGTCAGTTTCCACCACGTCTAGTTCTAAACATAAACTGACGAAACAAAGTACCCAACCACGTGCTCCATGAAATAGTCTAAACAAACAAAAGGCAATAGATATTACAATCATTCAAAAGGTAATTTTTTTAAAGAAGTTAAAACATCTAAACAAGAAGAGTTAAAATCCAACAAGCCCAAAGTTACACTGGTCTCACACACTTCCCCACAGAGGCGTCTTTCCCAACCTGTAGAAGGTCGATCGTGCTACAATTGTGGAAAGAAAGGAAACATTACTTCTAATTTTCCTTAGTACCAGACACCATGAAAGAAAATTGAACTTCATGATACTAAACAGATTTCTTCGAAAAGGAGTTCTATTACTCCACTTAAAAGAAATAATGAAACTAAAGTTCAAACCATAAACCAGTCGTCTGTCTATCACAAACAGGCCCTGCACAAAACTGGTTTGTGGAAAGAAAAGTCAAATCCAATGTTTGATACTGAGAGCAGTAAGAAGAATGATATGCCCTCGCCCTCAAATGAATAGTGGGTTGAATTTATGATGTGTGATTCCTCTGGGTTACCCAAGCCAATTAAGGCTTGGGTCCTAAACCTTCACTAATCATTTCCTCTGAATGTGCAGGGTGTTTGTTATAGTGCTATCACAAACACTTGGATTGTGGATAGTGGAGCACCCAAGCACATGACTGGGAACCTGTCACTCCTCTCAAACGTAAAACAGATAAAAGGAGGACATGTTTCTTTTGCTTGAAATAAAGGAGGTTACATCACGGCACAAGGAGAAGTAGGAAATCAGAAAGTTAAGTTTGACAAGGTCAATTATGTTCAGTAACTACAAAATAACTTACTTTCTATATCCCAGATTTATGACAAAGGTTTCAAGGTTGTTTTTGACAACAAGAAGTGCTATTTGTTGAAGAAGGAGTACATCATTCTGGAGGACTAAATTTTAATGTCAGCTTCAAGGTATAATGACTTATACATCTTGGATCTATCAAAGGTCTCCACAACCAATCATCAAGTCCAATGCTTCTTGTCAAAGGCAACTGAGAAGGAATCCATCTCCTGGCATAGGAGAATGGGACACATAAATCCAAGAAAGATGAATCATCTCATTCAGAATGATTTAGTCAATGGAGCTAATGTCAAAAACATTCAACTTCCGGATTTCTGTGTGGCGTGTATGTAATGGAAACAGACCAAGTAGTCTGACAAGGCAAAGAATGTCAACTCTAATGAATTGCCTCTCGAACTTCTACATATGGATCTGTTTGGTCCCAAGAGCACCAAGAGCATCGCTGGAGATTTGTATTGCTATGTAGTCACCGATGACTATTCCAGATTCACTTGGGTAATGTTTCTGAAATCCAAATCAGAAACATTTGATTCGTTCAAACAACTTGTGACAACATTTGAATCTCTATACAAGTTAAAAGTACGTCAGATTCGCTCCGAAGACGGTATAGAATTCAAGAATCAGTGGATGGAGGCATTCTGCAAAGAAAAGGGAATTATACATCAGTTCACATCTGCCTACACTCCACAGATGAACGGAGTTACTGAACGGAAGAACAGAAGCTTGATAGAGACAGCCAGGACGATGCTAGCAGACTCAAAACTGCCTATCCAATTCTGGAATGAGGCAGTTGCAAACGCATGTTACACTTTGAATCGAGTCTTGGTGGTTAAAAAACATGGTAAAACGTGTTACGAGTTGCTCCAATGACGTAAACCTAATCTGGAGTATCTTGAACTGTTTGCCGTACCATGTACACTGCTAAAGAAACATCAGTTAGGAAAGTTCAGTGAAAAGGCTGAGGAAGGTATTTTTCTAGGATACAACATACCGAATAAGTGGGTTTACAACAACACATCAGGTCAAGTAGAAGTGTGGTGCAATGTCGAAATTCAGAGTTTCACCACGCCCCCTGCAGGAAAAGGACCCGCCTTCTTTTTCGATTATGATGGATTCTTCAAGTCCTTTAACATTACTCTCACTCCTTCTGATGATGAGCTTTCCACAAAGATGATGTATGATGTCTTAAACACACCACCCCTAGACTCGACAACATCCGGTTCACAAGGTCTGTCTTCAAGTAACTCAGGGGGGCACTGGAGATAAGTGACTCGTCTTTTTACAATAAAGAAGTGGAAAACATTCAGGTGGATTAGGAGGAATAGGTTCCTACTACTACACGTACACAAGCATCAGATGTGGATGCCTCTGACACTTTGGAACCTCATACTCCCACTGCCTTAGATACTGAACCTGCGGTTCATAATCCGGATAATGAGGTAGTTGTACCCACCACTCCTGGATCTCGACTAAATGTTTATCATCCTTTGGACAATGTCATAGGGGATGTATAATCAGGAGTACAGACAAGAAATCAGCTCTACTCAGCTGATTATGCCTCAGTCATGGAAAAAGGCTACATTCACGACGGTGCTTATCGATGTTTTGTGTCTCAATTTGAGCCAAAATATGTAAGTGATGCCTTAAATGATGAGGCTTGGGTGAGTGCCATACAAGAAGAACTTCTTCAATTCAAGAAGTTAGGAGTGTGGACTCTGGTAGATAGACCTAAAGGTGCTAAGGTCATTGGCACTAAATGGGTTTTGAAATGCAAAAAGGATGACCAAGGGATCATTATCAGAAACAAGGCTCGACAGTAGTTCAAGGATTTCAACAAGTCGAGGGGATTGATTACAATGAAGTGTTTGCATCTGTGGAAAGAATGAATGACATCCGTATCTTCCTAGCCTATGCATCGTATATGAAGATTAAAGTCTATCAACTTGATGTGAAGAGCGCATTCCTTCATGGTGAAATCCGAGAGACAGTGTATGTCAGTCAACCCGAGGGATTCGAGGATCCATACCATCGAGACCGAGTTTACAAGCTAGACAAGGCTCTATACGGGCTTCATCAAGCCCCCATAGCATGGTATGAGAAGCTCTCGACTCATCTTGTGAAACACGGGTTTCGAAGAGGAGTGATTGATTGTACATTGTTTATCAAAAAAAGGATGGTGACCTACTGCTTGTACAGATCTATGTTGATGACATAATCTTCGGGTCCAAAAACGAAGAATTGTGTAAAGAATTTGAAGCAATAATGAAAGCCGAATTCGAGATGAGTGCCATGGGAGAAATGAAGTTCTTTCTCGGGTTAAAGGTGGATTAGAAACCTAAGGGAATTTTCCTTCATCAAACAAAGTATGTAGGCGATATTCTCAGTCGGTTCGATATGGAGAATGCTTCGACAGCCGGGTCTCCGCTTGCTACAAACCACGATGTGGCACCCGACGAAAGTGGTGATCTGGTTGATGCCACTATATACCGAGGAATGATCGAATCTCTCATGTACCTCACCGCTTCATGACCGGATATCATGTACGCGACGTGTCTATGCTCCAGATATCAGGCGAAACCGAAGGTCAACCATCTCATCGGTGTTAAAAGGACAATTCGTTATCTGAAGGGTACTCTAACACTCGGGTTGTGGTATCCTCATGATGATGATTTCGAGCTTACAGTGTATAGTGACTCAGGTTACGGAGGATGCAAAATGAATTACAAGTCAACATCAGCGGGATGTCAACTTTTTAAGAGAAGATTAGTCACCTGGCAGTGTAAGAAGCAGACCTCAGTTGCTCTGTCAACCTGTGATGTTGAATATGTTGCTGCTGCAAGTTATTGTTCACAGATCATCTAGATACAACAGCAAATGCGGGATTACGGTTTGCACTTTTCTAACACTCCTATTTATGTTGATAAAAATTCGGCCCAATGTCCTAAAACCAAACACATCGGAATTAAATATCACTTTATACGTGATTGTTTTTGAAAAACATTTGATCGATGTTGTTAAAATAAATATAGATTTTCAACGCGCTGATCTCTACACAAAGGCTTTTGTTAAACCAATTTTCTATATCTTTTAGAGGTCAACGACGTTAAAAAGAAAAGTGAAGTGATTTCCAATGATATCAGTACTTAGTCCGACAAGTAGATTTCATTTTTAATTTTATCTTTTATTTTCGTTTATTTTCTTTTATTTATTCGCCTGTTAAAATTCTAAACGCAAAAACCATTTTCGGTTTTAGAATTTTAGGGGGAGAATAGGTTAAGTTAGTTAGTATTAAATCTAGTAGTTTTAATCTCAGTACATACAAAAAAAACGAGGGAGGAGGGCAATCTAGCTAAGAGAAGTGAGATTGTATTTGTGATACTGATTCAATGATTATGGAAAATGATAGTACACAGGAACGAATAGTTTGGGACTTTAAAAGAATGAAATTGTTTAAAATGCAAAATTCAAAGTACATGTCTAAGAAGTCTAAGCAACATAAAAGGAAAAATGATAGTAAAACTAGCGACTACTAAGGTAACAAGGAGAAAGTAGACCTAATGGTTGTTAGACCATTAGATGATGTGTCGGTAGATCAACACAATAGATAAGTAGACCTCGTTGGTGATTTCATGTTCAAACTAAAGTGTTCAACAAGCTGTGGGTTAACATCTTATCCCTGGTTAACACAATCAACGAAGTTCCAATAAGGGGTGATGAGCAAAATAAACGCCACATATGTGTGCGGATAACCATAAAAATGAGCAAAGCACATGAAAATTGCAAAATCCAATCAAGCTAATAACCTTTGTTGTTGGTGCGATCTGTGCAAAAAGAATATAATTTCTCAAACAAGAAGATAGGTTGTGTGCCTCTCTGCTATGCGGTGGCACTGACCTGAGGATAAGCATAACCTAAATATTCTAGAATTCATTGTTGTTTGCGCCTCACTGTTGTGCGGTAGCACTGACCTAAGGCTTAGCATCTCTTTGAAAGCTCTAGAATAGTTTCTTCTTGAATACTACCTGTAGACCGCTCAAAAATTTCCTGAGGAACGTTGATTACCATATAAGCGTGGGATTCACAAATGCTTGTTGAAATAATTAAACCTTAAATCATCACCCATCTATGTCAAAAGTCTGTGTATTGATATAAGAGGACATGTATACTGACAATCATCGTGGCTGCAACTCTTGAAAGTCAAAACCACTGTGTTCATCTTGTGGCACTAGTATGATTTTCTAGACTTGCTAATGACTCTCAATGAAAACAAGAATCTAGCATCAAAAGGTTTTGGTAACATGTCTTGAATGATTTGATTTACCTGTATGATTCCATAATGAATCGTTCCAATTGTGGTCAAAATACCTTGAAGCTGTCTGTTCGAGAAATAAATCTGTTAGATATCTATCTTAGGATTTTCATCTCAAACAAAATTACAAAAATATGTTTTAGTTTTGTCTTTTAGTTCTAGTTATTTCATTTGTTTAATTTTTTGTCAGTTTAGTTATTAAACGTTGGACTATACATTGGAATTCTATCTTGGATTTAATCACTTAAAAGGTCACGTCCGAGGTGACAAATTGTTAAAAGGATCACGTCTGAGGTGATCAACAGTTTTTCTATGTTAAAATGGTCATGTCTGAGATGATCACTACTTAAAATGTCCTATCAATAAGGAAAAAAGGATAAGTGTATGAATGGTCATAAGGTCAAACTCATAAGTATGAGCCATTCGCACGACTGGACCATGGGTATGAACCTGTCGTACGATTGGACCATACTTATGAACAAGTCACACGACTGGACAAGGCGTATGCTTGGACCATACTTATGAACCAGTCACCCGACCGGACCATGAGTATGGACCAGTCGTACGAATGGACCATACTTATGAACCAGTCACCCGAATGGAGCATGAGTATGAACCATTCACACGACTGGCTTACAAAAATGAGCCAATCGCCTGAACGGGGGTGACCGAATGAGTTAGTCGCCCGACTAAAACCCATTCGGCCGGTTGAATGTGACAGACTGAGCCAATCGCACGACTAAGATCCAATCGCACGATTGAAAATGGCGAATGGATCCAGTCGGCCGATTGAAACCTGATTCAGTATAAATAGGGCTGAAATCGGTCGCATAGGGTCATCACCCCTCAATCGCCCCAAAATCACCCGAAAGTAGAGACACTCTTCCCAAATTTGATTAGATTGATTTCTCCTCACCATTTAGTTACTGACAAGTTTGTACTGCATTAGCAGGTAATTTACGACCCAAATCACACTAAATGCATGGAGAAAACAAACCCTAAGTGGCCTAAATCGATTAAAATCCAGAAAAGAGTGTTAACTATCAAACAGACCAAATAAAAGTAAAAATTGGGTTAAATGAAAGGCATAATGCAACAATTGAGAGTCCTGCGAGTCTAAAGAACCTAAACACAACGTTGAACTACAAGAATTGACTTAGATTCAGGATAAATATGTCGAACAGAGAAGTATGCGACTGGTCACTCCGAATGAACTTCAATCGCACGATTGAACTAGGCGAATGACTCCGTCGGCCGATTGAACTCAGTCGCATGCTCAATCGCCCGATTGAACTCAGTCACATGCTCAGTCGCCTGATTGAGCTCAGCCGCATGCTTAGTCGCCCAATTGAAGTTAGGCGCATGCTAAATCAACTGACAGAACTCAGTCGTATGGTTCAATCGCACGATTGAACCAGACTGATCTCAGATAGTTTAAGTTGCAATGATTTATGTTATGTGTAGATCTAATGTTTATGTGTCTTTTCTTACAGAATCATGGCAAATAGGTGGATCATCAACACCAAGCACAACATTTTTGCTCACTTGGATGCCACCACTCGGAATGCTGTCGAGTTTGCTCATATTATCGCATTTTTGAGGAAATCGAGGATCCATAGAGTGATATCTGCACCGTGCACACCCTATCGGTCTATACAGCAAGGCTTCTGGGAAGGTGCATCCGTTGACCGATCGACTGAGCCCTACTGTATACCTAGCACCATCTTTGGCTAGGAGATTGAGGTCATAGCCGTCGACCTTAGACGTGAACCGATCGACAGCAGCCGATGGATGATGCTACCTACCCAACCAGGCTACATCCTCTTACCATAAGGGGATGCTTTCTACGGATGAGGTACTCT
>BJCM01201185.1:0-14605 GCA_018326385.1 Flaveria bidentis | reverse complement strand
TGGAGTCCTCCGCGAACGATGTGAAGAATCCCTCTACGGGAAATGCCACAGGACTTCACTCCACACTTCAAGTGGTGGTACTATGATTGGGGAACATGTGAGGCGGTCATAGTGCTGAACAAAAATGGAAATATGGAAACTATCAGGGTGTTTGACCCCATGTGGCTCACTAACTTGTCTGCTGATGATGTCTACACCTTATACAAGTGGCCACTGTTCTATGACGAGCAAGATATTGTACAAGCCCTCTAATTCCAAAATGTGATCAAACTCTGCTTTGCATTTGAAAATACATGCAGGAGTTACAAGAGAGGAGAAATACAAGAAATATGAGGAGCTTATGAAAAATGTAAGACAATAGATGAACCTAGGTCCAAGGGGGAGTTTGTAGATACATGTGTACCTAGGTCATGAACTTAATGTAAAATGTCTTCATTGTCTTGCGCATATGTAATTGACTGGGTACTTAATGAAATACAATGTGTGGTTGTGCTTATAATGTTTATTATTTTATTAATTAGTAGTTTAATGCTTATTGAATTGACTGTATAGGTTTGTGGTTGTTTGAATTAATTTTAGTAATATAATGATTAATAAATATATTCAAACTTAGTAATATGAAGTTCTCATGCGAATGGCCCATGCTAATGGACCATACGCATGAACAACTTCATGTGAATGACTCAGTCACACGACTGAACTAGAAGACTGGATCAGTCGCATGAGTGTAACATGAGATTGACTCAGTCGCACGACTGAACACTTAGTCGTACGAATGGATCAACCGCATGGCTCAATCGCACGACTGAACCATGCTAATGGTTCAGTCGCCCGAAAAGCAAACCCTAACCTATAAATACCACTTAATACTTGAAAAAACAGAAGAATTCAGAGCACTTCGAATACATATGTACCCTAGCCATCCAGAGACCTCTAAGAACTTGTTCCAAGTTCATAGATCACACTAGATCGATTCCAAATCGCTCTTAACGTTTAGATTCAATCTACAATTGTTTTTATGTGCGTTCTCACTGATTGGATCGCCAATCAAATAGGATTTCACACTATTTGATTCGGTATACACGTTTATCAGTTAGTATTTCATTCAATACACGATCCTAAAACAATGTAACCATAGGGTGAATTCAAGAACTATTTGTGGAAACCATCTTACATTCCATTCATTATTATTCATTGTGATACTTGCTAATGTAACTTTATAATAACATGTGTGTAAATATTTGATCTTGCTAGTAATAGTAACTTGGAATTGCCCTAAAATTAATCAAAGTCTAAACTAATGCTAAACAACTAAATAAATTAAACATATATAATTATAAGGACAAACGTTTACATATGTGTAACTTAGGGTTACATATGTAAATTTTGTTAAAAGGGTAAAGATTAAATTTAGTCATACAATAATAAAATAGAAATATATGTATGAATGTATATATATATATATACATATATATATATATATGCATGGATAATTACTAAGTTATATATATTATTTTATTACTTTAATCATTTAAGGGATATATTCCTAATATATTATTATATATTTACCTAGTAATTATCCTAAATATAATAATTAATAAATTAAATCAATCCTAACTCATTGTAATCTACAAAAACTCATTCATACCAATCCCTATTAAAATATATGATTTTTATTAATAAAATATTAAGAAAACCTATCCTAATTGAAACCTAAAACCTTAAATTTTCCACTATAAATAGGGTTCCATTCTCATTATTTTTCTATCAAAACTCTAACTCAAGGGCTCTCATAAAATCAAATATCAACTCATAGCACCTTTCTTGAGAAGATCCTAGAAGTTTTCTCTATCGAGTAATTGTTTATGTTCTTTGTGTTCATACCTTTCTAATTGTGCTTTATCAAAGATAAATTATAAAAACATTGGATCTATGATTAAATAACATTATTGTTCAATAATCATAGATCTAAGATTGATCAAAGCATCAAATAAATATGAAATCATCAAAACTTTGCTTAAACACATCAAACTTAAATTTTTGGATTTTGACAGATCCATAGGTCAACTTCAGATAGCCATATCTCCCTCATAACAAATCGTTTTTTGATTTTTTTTCTTTTCGAAATTAAATCAAAGTTTTATCTTTCTAAAAATATAACGAAATTCTTCTAACTCATTGATTTGACCCTTGAACACCTCGTGAAAGTTTAGTGCGCGAATCTGTCCAAAGCTATGAAAACCCTAAATTTTGCAACTTTGCAATATTTTCATAAATATAATATAAACTAAAGATTTTTATCATAAAATCAATAATATGAATATATTTAAAATAATAAAAATGCAAACTTTAATGATTCTTATGAATATCAAATCAACATGAATCATGTTTTTAGTATAATTCTTCATATTTTCAATTATAACCCTACACTATACAACTTTTTATTCATCCTTACTAAACTATTAATTACACTTGTTCCCTATACTTTATAAATATACTAAACACACCTTTAAATTGGTCTAGTGCATATCTAGAATTGTTTAACCCGATATGTAGTTATATGACAAACAAAGGTTCTGGCTAAGGAAACATAGGGTACTTAAGTGATGAAAATCCACAAACTCTTTTCTGGGAATCCTTTTGTTGGATGTGCTACTCCGGGATGATACATATCTAGTATACGGCAACCATTCTTGAACTTTTACAATAACAAACCCTCAACTATCAAGTTACTATAAGTTACTTAACTCCTTTACAAACTACTTAGGGCAATCCTCACTCCAAGTTACTACAAGTTGCAAGATCAACCCACCTACTTTACAAGGTGTGTTCATAGCCCCTTTTCTTTGGTATTTTGGGGTGGAAACATGCTATCTATATCAAACTTTCAAATTCTAAAATCAAACTAGTCTTTTGCAAAATTAATAACAACTTTATTATACTAGTAAAACTAAGTTGATTATACATGTTGCTATATTCAATGACACTTTTTACTATAAAGTCCCACTTTTTCTAAAATCTACACAACCATTAACTTCTAGGAAGCCACGTGAGTACATAAATAGATCTATTGGTCTGACAAGCCCATTTGGTACTTGGGTTGATGCATGCCAATCAATACCGGGCGTCCTTTGATTCAACGTATTGTTTTTGACTTTAAATAGCTAGATGTTCAGAAACTGCACACTAGACAAGCATACTATTAGTCTGACGTCTTGTGTAAGGGGGTTAGACGGGAGGACAATGCGATCACTAGGGTTGGTTGTGGACTCATGTATAATAGTTTACTTACTTGTATTTAGAAAATTGTGTATTGATTTGTACATTCTTATCTACTATATGTATACTTATAAAGCTATGTGCTCACCAACTTTTTAGTTGACATATTTTAGCATGTTTTCAGGTCATAGAAAAAAGTTCCTTGCTTTGCTCATACTAGGATTCAAGGATAAGCTTTAGTTGGACCTAGTTAGACTTTGAATAAAATGAAGACTTATATACTTATTTGGTTTTTTTATTAGGATTAATGTAACCAACTATTCGATTTTAATAATTAATTTCTTTTAGTACTCTTTATCCTTGTGTTATTATTCAATTTCATCATGCCTCGGTGTTTCCGCTTTAACCAGGGTGTGATAGATTGGTATCATAGACTTGGTTATAGAGAATTAGGTTATTAGAAATAGAATGACCAAGACTATAACTAAGTACCTCACACATGAGTTCTCTCATGTATCTAATATTCTTATATAGGACTTTATCTAGACTATACCTAAGTACCTCACACACGAGTGACTATACCTAAGTATCTCACTCATGAATCTTATACGCTTAGATAGGATTTAATATGTTATGCCTTACATGATGATTCTTATACTTTGATTACAATCAATGAACACACAATTATCAATTCATATTCTAAGGCATTATGACTAAATCAAAAAGATTTTCAAATTCTCCAAATTTGAATTCTTACATATGATTTTTAAATCTGGTCAAAGTCAGAGTCCTAGGACAGAACACATGCAATGCTGGAATAGTTGGATGCCTATATCTCAGGGTGTTTAGTCTAGGCAAGGTATTCATATAAATCCAAATCAACCAACAGATCCGTTTAACTTACATGGGAACCCTATGGGTGAGTGTCTTCTTATAGGTACGCATGTCTTCATTAATGTTGTGGTTGACCTAATACTTTGATAAGTCAACATCTTCACTTTGGTTTGCCAATTCTCATAAACCTTCTTAATAATCAGTCTGTAATGCCTTTCTATCAAAACCATTCCCATTCTATAACACATATCACAATTAAATTTCAAACTATACACTTATCTTAGCAAGCATGATTTTCCTATCAACCCTACACCAATTATTCATGTCGCCTCAAAGGAATCAACGAGTTCTTCCTAAACAATAGGGATATACATGGAACCATATTTGCTATAAGATAGTGAGAGTGAGTATCGACCCTAGAACACTATTTTAGAACCTCCACATAGTCCAACTAGAAGTGTTGAATGTCAGGTTAAAGCATACCTGGTTGCAGCAGACCCAACAATAACTATACAATCTGGTGAACAAGACCACTCCTCTTCCATTCCTACGAGATACAATGGAAGCCGCTAGATAGGTTGCACAACTATTTCATTAAGTTTTAAGGGTAATCACACCAACTTAGACGCTAGATAATGCTTCTCTAACGCTCTATCCACTTTACTATTATTTCTAACTATGTACTCGACATAAAGAACCATTGTTTCCACGGATATTCAACCCATGCTTAACTCGAAACCTGCTAATTTAAATCCAACATGTACTATTGAATTAGCTAATTCACACTATTATCCAATGTTGTACTCTAAATCTTGATGACCACCCGTTCGATATCAAGGTCATCCTCATGGAGCTTGGTAGCTTTTATGTTATTATTGAAATGGCTTGGCTATTCAATAACCACAGTAAATTTGTGTTGGGAAACTAATTGGCATTCCCCTAACATATAGAGATACCCTAAATGTTCACAGAGAAAACCCTAGAAGAACCTGAAGATCATCACCTACATGAAAGGTTGCAGCTACCTAAGGAAGCAATACGTTCTTTCTTAGCTCATATACTTGGGAAGAAGTTAGAACGAAAGAATCCATGAGACGATCGTACCATCCATGAATTTCCAGACCTTTTCCCTATTGATTTTCCTCGACTACCTCCAAGTAGACAAGTTGACTTTCGAATTCTTCCTCATACCTAGAGCAAACTCTGTTGCTAAAGCCCCTATCCTAACCATTCTAAATGGCAATAATGATTTTGTTGTATACTATAACACATTAAACCAAGGCCTAGGTTGTGTACTTACACAACGAGATAAATTTCATTGTTTACGCATCAAGACAACTCAAGATCCAAGGAAAAAATTATACTACACATGATCTTGAGTTAGAGATTGTAATATTTTCCCTAAAGATATGGAGACACTAAATCTTAGCACACACACTTACTAGAAAGGAGAGAAGTAAACTTGCACACACTTAAGCAATGTGAATGATTATTAACATGAATCTCAAAGATCACATTTTAGAAGTTCAAAAGCTAGTCATTCCTGGAGATAACTTGAAGAAAGAATAGGAAAGTTTAGTTGAGTATCTGCTGGAATTTAGGTCTAATCAAATCATCTACTTCATAGATGAATATGGATTTCTAACTCGAACAAATCTCTGAGAACTTATCTTGAATGAAGCTCACATTTCATGATATTCAATTCATCTAAACGCCAATAAAATGTATCATGAGAGAATATTATTGGTGGCTAGGAATAAAGAAAAACATTGCCCAGTATGTTTGTCGCACCTGTTCGAAGGTCAAAGCAAAACATCAGAAACCCTCGGGATTACTCCAACATCCTAAAATTACTCAGTGGAAATGGTAACACATTTCCATGAATTTTATCACTAAACTACCCAAAACCTCTTATGGAAGCGGCTTGATTCATTTCATAGTTGATCGCTTTAATAACTCTGCTCACTTTCCCCTTATGCATGAAGACTTGAAGTTAGAGAAATTAGCCAAACTCTACATCATCAAGAACATGATTAGACATGGTATTCCTATTTTCCATCATCTTTGGTCGAGACATTCGTTCACTTTCAAGTTCTAAAAAACATTACATAAATCTTCAGGAACATATGGATCCTAGCCTAGCTTATCACCCTCAACTATTGGCTAAACTGACAAAACTATACCAATCTTGAGGATATGCTTAGAGTCGTATTCCTATCGGCAAAGTCAGAAGGAACTTTAAACGATGTCCTGAGTTCACCTAGGAATGTGAATACTCGATGAAGCTCAAATACCCACACTTTTTTCAAGCTAACACAACCTCTACTAGTAATATTTTTGGGATGAAATTTCCTTAACTAGGGTAGTTCATGACAACCATGATATTCAATTGATTTTGTGTTAAGCACTTTCGTTTATCTCAATTTAAATTCTATGTTTATCTGTTTGATCTCTATCTTATAATTTTGATTGTATATTTTTTTCATTGTTTCCTACTTCATTAGGATTCTAAAATCTTAAGCTAATTTGCTCTATCAATTCTATTTCATTTCAAATTCTATTCTATGACATCCACAACATCTCTCTTATAAAACTACTATCACGTTATAAAAGCATAGTAGAAGGACATAACACACTCATGTAAGGTGAATTTACCATTATGGTGTGTAATGTAATGGTAAATTTACAAGTGCATTGGTATGTGTTGTAATTCTGTTGTGTAGATATTACGACACACCTTATCAAATTTCTAAATTCAATCTCCCATGACAAAAAAGCTTTGAAAAGATATTTATATGTCACCCAACACTTCCAAGCTAATGATTTGTTTTGGTGGGGGACTGGTACGCCTTTAAGGTTCCTGAAGTGTGGTGGGTTACCTATGGTACACCCTATATATAAACAGTAATGGTGCATTGAGGGTGGGACTAGAACCCGTACCAAGACCCACTCCTAGATAACCAATAATGAACCAATATTATTTTTAAGATAGCACATACATTACTAGTTGAATTTCGGGACGAAATTCTCTTAACTAGGGGAGAGTGTAACAACCTTGATATTTCATGCTTAAACTCTTTGATGATTCTAGTAATTCAATGTAACCATTGGCTGTATTCAAGAACAATTTGTGGAAACTATCTTATATTACATTTATTATTAATCATTGTGATACTACTACATGCTAATATAGTTTTATAATAATATGTGTGTGAATATTTTATCTTGCTAGTAATAGTAACTTGGAATTGCCCTGGAATTAATCAAAGTCTAAACTAATGCTAAACTACTACATAAATAAAACATATATAACTATGAGGGCAAAAGTTTACATATGTGTAACTTTGGGTTACATATGTAAATTTTGTTAAAAGGATAATGATTTAATTAATTTAATTAAGTTTTATAATAATAAAATAGAAATATATATCGAACTTTGAAGTGTTATGTTTTTCCACGAATTAAGTGGTATTTATAGGTTTGCAGTTTCCATTCGTACGACTAAACCATTAGCGGTTCAGTCGTGTGACTGAATCATGCAGTTGATTCATACGCACGACTAAATCAATATTATTCCTTAGTCATACGACTAATCCAGTCTCCTGGTTTAGTCATGCAACTGGTCCATAAGCATGATTCATTCATGCGTATGGTCCATAAGTATGGTCCATTAGCATGAATAATCACCTGACTAGCTTGAACACATTTCTTAATTATTATTGACTTAGAACTATGAACAACAACCTCAGACCTATATAAGATATTCATACATATGAATTATTCCAAATATAATAATAATATGAAATGGTTCAAAGACAAACACACATCAAAAGCATATCATATTTCATTACATCATCACGTTACATATATGTAAGACATGAAAGACTTTTACATTTAAGCACTTAAACTAGGAACACCTGTATCAACAAACTCCCCCTTGGACCTAGTTTACCCTATTGTCTAACCTTCTTTACATGTTCTTGAAACTTCTTGTACTTCTCTTCTCTTGTGACTCCTATGTGCATCTCAAATGCAAAACAGAGTTGTATAATATGTTGAAACTGTAGAGCTTGTACAATATCTTGCATGTCATACAACAGTGGCCACTTGTATAAAGTGTAGACATCTTCTGCAGACAAGTTGGTAAGCCACGTTGGGTCAAATACCCTGATAGTTTCTATCTTTCCATCTTTCTTCAACATTATGACTACTTCTCTCGTACTCCAATCATAATACCACCATTTGAAGTGTGGAGTGAAGTCCTGAGACATCTCCCTTAGATGAATCTTAGACATTTTGTGTGGGGGACTCCACTTCAGTACTATCTTTGGTCTTCGAGAGATAGGATCAACATCAGTCTTATGAATAACACGTTTAGGTTGTTGAGGCTTAAAGTTGACCCATCTGGTCTGGTATTCTTTCGCTAGAGCTGTCTTAAACCATCCCGACATCTTCCTCAGGTTGGTATAAAAAAGATCTAAATTAGCGAATTTATTAAGCTCAAAACCAGGAAGAGTCTTCAGATCATGTGGATATCTAAAGTACTCAATCCCCTTCTCTCTCTTTATAGCATAAACATTGAAGTCTTCAAAATAAGCCCATGCGATGATTTTGCCAGACACTTTCTGATGTTTCTTGACTTTGTATAGTTTGGTGTAGGAATTTTGCTTTGGAGGTGCGCGCTAGACTTTAATTTTAGCAAAACACGCGGCTTATTCAGCTTTCTTAAGATCAACATTAGCATCAGAAGCTTGGGCTTGACTTTCATATTTCTCCTTTTCTTTCTCCATCTCGTTTAGCTAATCAAAAGTAGCAATGCCAAAAGTTTCACCCAAGTTGGGGATCGCATTGCCCTCAGGATCAGTATACTTAGGATAGTGTTCAGTTGTCACATCTTCAATCTCTATTTCATCGACATCCTGTAGCTCCTCATCACTTAGAACATTGACTTCGGGAGCATCTTTGATCAGTTCATCTGGATTTAGTCGGAACATATCAACTAGCCGCTCGTCAATGAGGTCGTGGATGATCTCTCCTTATTCGGGAGTGTAGCTCACAAATCATCTTACGATCCCTTGAAAATCAAGAATCGTAGTGAGTTGAGTCTTGATTTGCTAAAGGGGACGACATCATATTCATATGGCTATTGAGCTTCATCTGTTTGATTAAACATTCAACACATCACACATAAATTATTAATCAAGACATTGAAACTGTTAGGACCATGTACGTACGGAGTACTAACTGATAATGCATGTATACCTAATCAAATAGTGTGGAATCCTATTTGATTGGCTATCCAATCAATGAGAACGCAGTTTTGATCAATTTAAAGATTAATGAAATGTTATGAACGATTAGAACACAATCAACTGCGAACTATGAAATTGGAATAGGTTCTCTAGAGTCTCTGGACGGCTAAGGTACGTATGTGAGTTGAAATTCTTGAAGCAGAAACACGTCGCATACATGATATCAGGTCGTGAGGCAGTGAGGTACATGAGGGATCCAATCATTCCTCGGTACATGGTGGCATCCACCAGATCACCATTTTCGTCGGGTGCCACGTCATGGTTTGTAGCAAGTGGAGTCCAAGCTGCTGGAGCATTCTCCATATCAAACCAACTTAGGATATCACCTACATACTTGGTCTGATGTAGAAATATTCCATTTGGTGTCTCCCGAGAAAGAACTTCATCGCTCCCATGGCGCTCATCTAAAATTCAGCTTTCATTACTGCTTCAAATTCTTTACACAATTCTTTGTTTTTGGAACCAAAGATTATGTCATCAACATAAAACTGTACGAATAGTAAGTCACCATCCTTTTCTTTGATGAACAGTGTACAATCAATCACTCCTATGCGAAAGCCGTGTTTTACAAGATGAGTCGAGAGCTTCTCATACCATGCTCTTGGGGATTGATGGAGCCCGTAGAGAGCCTTATCTAGTTTGTAAACTCTGTCCTGATGATACGGATCCTCAAATCCTTCGTGTTGACTAACGTACACCGTCTCCCGGATTTGACCATGAAGGAAAGCACTCTTTACATCTAATTGATAAACTTTGATCTTCATCTAAGATGCATATGCTAGGAAGATACGGATTACTTCCATTCTTGCCACAGGCGCAAACATTTCATTGTAATCAATACCCTCGACTTGACGAAATCCTTGAACTACAAGTCGAGCCTTGTTTCTTATTATGACCCCTTGGTCATCTTTCTTGCACTTCAAGACCCATTTGGTACCAATCACCTTAGCACCTTTTAGTCTATCCACCAGTGTCCATACCCCTAACTTCTTGAATTGAAGAAGTTCCTCTTGCATGGCACTGACCCATGCCTTGTCGTTTAGAGCTTCACTTACATATTTTGAGCCACACAAAACATCTGATATAGCTGATTTCTAGTTTGTACTCCTTAAGATATCCTTTTTTCATTACTCAGGCATAATCAGCTGATATAGCTGATTTCTAGTCTGTACTCCTGATCGAAAATCTCCAATGACATTGTCCAATGGATGATAAACATTTAGTCGTGATCTAGGAGTGGTGGGAACAACTACCTTATTATTTAGATTGTGAACACCAGTTTCAGTATCTGAGGGTGTGGGAGTTTGAGGTTCTGAGGTGTCAAAGGCATCAACATCAGATGCTTGTGTACTTGTAGTAGTAGGAACCTGTTCCCCTTGATCCACCTGATCATTTTCCACGTCTTCATCATCAGAGGAGGAGTCACTTACCTCAATTGCTCCCCCTGAAGAACTAGAAGACTCGCCTTGTGAAACTGAGGTTGTCAGGTCCAGTGATGGTGTGTTTAACACATCGTACATCATTCTGGTTGATAACTCATCCTCAGGAGGGGAGAGAGGGATGTTGAAGGATTTAAAGAATCCATTATAGTCAAAAAAGAAAGAGGGTCCTTTTCCAGCAAGGGGGGTGGTGTATCTCTGTACATCGATGTTGCACCACACTTCTAGTTGACCCGTTGAGTTGTTATAAACTCTTTTATTCGGTATGCTGAATCCTAGGAAAATCCCTTCTTTGGCCTTCTCGTTGAACTTCCCTGACTGAGTTTTCTTTAGCAACGTACATGGTGCACCAAATGGTTCGACGTACATGGAGTAACTAATAGCATGTTTTACCATGATGTTTAACCACCAAGACTCGACTGAGGGTGTAACATGCGTTAGCTAATACCTCATTCCAAAGTTGGATAGGCAGTTTTGAGTCAGATAGCATCGTCCAGGCTGTCTCTATCAAGCTTTGATTCTTTCTCTCAGCAACTCCGTTCAATTGAGGAGTGTAAGCAGATGTGAACTAGTGCACAATTCCTTTTTCTTTGTAGAATGCCTCCATCCTTGGTTCTTGAACTCGATACCGGTGTCTGAGCGAACATGTCTTACCTTTAGCTTGTAGAGTGACTCCATTGTAGTTACCAGCTCTTTGAATGATTCTAATGTCTCGCATTTGGATTTTAGAAAAATCACCTAAGAAAATCTTGAGTAATCATCTGTAACTACATAGCAGTACAAATCTATAGCAATGCTCTTTGTACTAACTGGCCCAAATAGATACATGTGAAGAAGCTCAAGTGGTAGGTCAATTGAGTGAACTTTCTTCTTTTTATGAGACTTCTTTGTGTGTTTCCCATTCTTACACGCGACACAAAAATCCGGTAATTCGAATTTCATAACATTTACTCCACGCACTAGATCATTCTAGATTAAGTGATTCATCTTCTGTGGATTAATATATCCCATTCTCCAATGCCAGGAGATGGAGTCTTTCTCGGTTGCCTTTGACAAGAAGCAGTGTACTTGATGATCGGTTGTGGAGGCCTTTGATAGGTCCAAGACATATAAATCACTATATCTAGAAGCTGACATTAAGACTTGATCCCGGGATTACATACTCCTTCTTTAACACATAGGACTTCGTGTTGTCAAAGGTTACCTTGAATCCTTTGTCACAAATCTGGGATACAGAAAACAAGTTATTTTGTAGTTGTTGAACGTAGTTGACCTTGTCAAACTTGACTTTCTTGTTTCCCATTTTTCCTTGTGTAGTGATATATCCTCCTTTATTTCCAGCAAATGAAACGTGTCCCCCTTTAATTTGTTTGAAGTTAGATAGGAGAGGCAGGTTCCCAGTCATGTGCCTTGATGCCCTGCTATCAACAATCCAGGTATTTGTAGAAGCACTATAGCAAACACCCTGCACATTTAAAGGAAATGATTAGTTTAGGTTAAGGACCCAAGCCTTAACAGGCTTGGGTGACCCAGAGGAATCACACATCATGAATTCAACCCACTGTCCATTGGAGGGAGAGGGCAAATCGTTCTTCTTCTTGTTCTCATTATCAGACATTTGACTTGACTTTTCATTCCATAAGCCAGTTTTGTGTAAGGCCTGTTTGTGATAAACAGACGATTGGCTTATGGTTTGAACTTTAGGTTCATACATTCTTTTTGGTGGAGTAATTGAACTCCTTTTTGAAGAACTTGGTTAGCATCATGAAGTTCAACTTTCTTTCTTGGTGTCTGATAATAAGGACACTTAGAAGCGATGTGTCCTCTCTTTCCACAATTGTAGCCAGATCTGCCTTCTACATGTTCCGAAAATAGTCTCTGTGGGGAAGTGTGTGATACCGGTATGACTTTAGTCTGGTTGGGTTTGGACACTTCTTGTTTAGATGTCTTAAATTCTTTAACAAAATTAATTGTTTGAAAGTTTTTAACTTCTTTAGCCTTTTGTTAATTTAGACTATGACGTGGAGCACGTGGTTGGTTAATTGGGTTGGTCGTTTTGGGTTCAGAAATAGACAAGTTTGACCCCTGACTTTACATTAAACTTTTCAAAATGTTCTTCCAAATTCATAATAGACATCTTACCTTAGACTTCAAAGTAGCCTCCTTTTGTTTTGTGATAGATTCCACTGGTTTACTTGTGGAATCTGGATCACTGACTAGAGGAGTGGACACCACATGATCCTTAATAGGATTGTTATTTACTAGTCTATATTTAGCATTTAACACTATCTTATGTGGTGGTGGTACCACTTTGTAACCCAACCCCTCCCCGTTATTTCGTTCTCTCACTAAGTGTTGAACTATGTGAGAGGGACTAGTCCAACTGTGTAGTTTTTGTTTTAGTGAGTTGACTAGGACTTCTAAAACTGCATTTTCTTTCTTAGCTTCTTCAATGGAGTTTAAATAGAACTCTATGACATTTGCTTGATTAAAAACAACAACTTCGATTTCCCTTAGTTGTTTATTTAAAAGTTTTATTTTCTCTTTATAACTATGCTCATTGTGTTTCAAAATTCGATTAGCTTAGGTACACAGTTGTAAATCATTTACTAAGCTATCATTGTGATCTAATAACCTAACAAATTTTAAATCTATGCTTTCTATAAATTTGTTACATTGACTACAAGCATGATTATCAAAAAGTTGGTCTGTGGTACTTACTTGTGAAGATTCGGTTGAATCCGCCATCAGTGCAGAGTTTGACTGTTCAGTTGCTGGAGATTCTGAACATGTCATTCTGAGATCTTCTTCAATCAGGTGATTGACCACATTTGCAGTATCTTCATGATCTGACATCACTAGTTCTACTGCTATTTCACCTTCACTTGAAGTGTCATCATCCAGACCCTCAACATTTGCAATGTTTGACTCCCCCGAAATACAAAACGAAAGGTCCAATCTTGACCTTCGTCGTCTTGTGCAGTCAAAGTCTTTGTATCTTTGCTTGATGAGGCAGCTCCACTCATGGGTTTGTCTTGACGGTTGAATGACAAGAAAGGATTCCCGTTCCCTGTCTTCTTGGGCTTTACACATTCCCGCTTGAAGTGCCCCTTTTCTCCACAGTTAAAACAGGTAACTTTGGTTTTGTCGAAACCAAAAGTTGTATCGTTTGTGGCTATCAAGTTCTATCCTGTCTTCTTCACAAACTTCCTAGCCCTTCGAACAGCACTTGCGAAATCCCACATAATGTCCATTCTTTCTAATTAATTCGCGTCCACCTGCTTGTAATCTTTATCAGCCAGATGGCAATTACCGATCTTTCCTGCAACTAGACCATCACAAGAATGAACAACCGCAACTAAAAGGTCCATATGCTCCTTTGCAACCTCCACAGTGATATTCCTGAGATTCTCAGTCTTCAACTTCGTAGCATTTGCTTGAGATGTGATATATTGGGTACTAGATGACCCTGACATTTCAAATCGAAGCTGTACGTTGAGAAGGAGGGGTTGAACTAGACACAAATGCCATTTGAAGAGGTGCTCCTGAACTTGTTGATATGGAAGTGGACTTATAAAATGAAGGATTCTGGTCATAGGATCCTTTCTGTGACCTGTATTTCATCCTCAGTTCCTCCTCCCTCAATTTCAGGATGAAGTTGTTTATGTCTAATTTTTCCAGTAAGTTGTTCTGTCTCAAATTAGACACAAACGAGTCCCACTTCTCTGGCAGACCATCGGCAAAGCTTGAGACCTTATCTTCCATTGACGTTGTGACTCCATGAGTGTGCAGCTCACTCAT
>BJCM01201168.1:0-11976 GCA_018326385.1 Flaveria bidentis | reverse complement strand
ACCATATCTCAGATAATACTTTATTTGAGATACCTTAAACTATAGTCTTGTAGTATAGGCTTTAGCTAAGAAATCCCAGCTGGTATCAAAGTATATCCGACTGTAGGTAGTATTATATATAGGTTCTCTTTGAAACTCATTATAACCAAGTGAGACATAACAACATCTGCTTATAAGAGTCTTGTATTTTGAATTGAGAATCAATATATAAAAGTATCTTGAAAATTATCTTTCTGTGTTCTTTATTACTTTCTATATTGTGATCAACTATTATTGATTCTTCATATACCCGAGTGTTGTTCTAGGTGAGTTTGAGAGAAAACATTGTGTTTAAGTGACAAACACCAATCCTGCATATTGCTAGCCTGGCAACGTCATAGATCTATGGGCCTGAAAAGCCTATTTGGTGCTAAAGACGATGTATTGTTGGCTCCTGATGACGTATGACTTGTTCATCATGTGAACGAAGTACACTTAGCTAATCGTTATAAACTTGCAATCTTAATCTTGGTCAAGGTTTGATTGTAGCTATATGTGTTCTATAAACTTGTATAATTCATAACCATTGACATGAATTGCTACTTGTAAATCTTTTTATATATATATGTATGCCTAACCCATTGAAACTCACCAACTTTCAAAGTTGAACCTTTATTTTTAACATGTTTCAGAATTGCTACTTGAGAAATTTTTCTTGCTCATATAGGACATGGACTTAGTTAAATAAATATCTTATGTTGTTGTTTAAATCTTTTTTGTATTATAATAACTTAATTGTTTAGTATTATTTAATGAAAAATGGCATTTAATATTATTTCAACTTATTTAATTCCATGAGCTATGAACAATCATTTCACATTCGTCCGCATCGATGATTCCGCCGTCGGTCGGGGTGTGACAACCCAATTGCGCGATTGAAATTGAATGTCTATAGGATATTTGTCTACTTAAGATTGGGCTTTGAGTAAGTGTTTTTAAGAAGTAAAAGTAAAGTATCCCATTCAAGGATTTATGCCTTAACAAGAAGATTGCATGTTGAGTCACGTACATAGGCCAATTTTCGGAGGTTGTTGGCCATATAAAGCCTCAAATGGGGTCATTTTGGTAGATTTTTTGTATGAAGTGTTGTACCAATACTCTTCCCATAGGAAAAACTGTAACCAATCTTTAGAAAAGTCTGCCCTGAAGCTACATAAGTACATTTCAAGGCACTTATTAAGAGCCTCAGTCTAGCCATCCGACAACAAATGATAAGCGGTGCTAAAAGTGAAATTAGTACCTTGTAAATGATGTAATTCATCGCAAAAGTCCATCATAGAATTGGAATTACGATCGGTAACAATATCCAAGGGAACACCATGTAAACATACCATTTCTTTTATAAACATTGCCACAACCACATGTTAATCTATAAAGAAGATGAATCTACCAAAAAAACTAAAAAATCAATACTAGTTGCCAACTGTTGATTCTAGAAAGTGTTGAATCAACTACCAAATAGCATGTGTTGAATGAATGTCGATCAGCATATATTGAACCACTGTAGATCAGCACTTACCTGTTGTGCTAATGATCAACAATGAACTCCATGCATCGCTGATTAACTGTTACAAAAGAAAAGACTATTTGTACCAACGACTTTTGTGTTCAACCTTTTGGAAACAACATAGTAGTGAATCTGCCTAACCTTTACGTGTAGATTGTCTGTCTTGTTGTACATTCTAAACATAGAATAGTTTATTCTTATTGTTTAGATTTAGTATAAAACCCTCATACTTGTATAATTTATGTAAGCTTTTGTTAAGCCACTTATGTATCTGCTGACTGTAACTCTTGTACTCAAATTTGGTTAATCAAGTGAATACGTTGAAAGAGCAACTTATGTACTTTTTTACTCAAAGTATTTGTGTTTGATAGTAACTAGTTAACTTAGATTCCGCATTTTTAACCACTAATCAAATAGAAAAGTCTTGTTAATCCATAACCTCAATCCAATATATTGACAACAACAGTACCATCTCAATCACCAACAATTTGGTTCAACAATAAAAAATAAAAAAAAACATTAATATCAGGATTAATTTCACTAGAGATTGTGTAGAAAAAGAAAGTAATTAAACTAATTAAGGTCAATACACATGAACAATATGCAGATCTTTTCACAAAAGCGTTTGATGAGACAGGATTTAAATATCTTGTATCAACTATTGGGATGATGAACTTTGAATCATTAAATGATTTACATAATAAAATTGTAATACAAATTGTAAAAAATGCTTTGTTGATAACTCCAAAAAAGCAGAGGTGAGGTCTGGAGAGTGGGACGGATCTACCTGGCCAAGGTGCTTTGTTGATAACTAACATGGGTAAAACTAGGCATTTGCCAATTATCGTTATTTAGTAGATAAGCGAAATTCGGCAGATAGAACGTGTTTGACACATGTCTTTTAAAAGATCTGGTAGGATCCACTTATACCTACAGATACGTAGTGGCACCGTTGTAGTTACCTGATGTAACACCTGGCCCCTCATACCTCCAATATTATCCGCTTTGCATACAAGTAGCTTACGGACTTGCTTTTGGTTGCTTAGGTGAAAACTTCCCAGGGAGGTCACCCATCTCTGGTTTGTTTCCACCTAAGCACCCTTAACCGTGAAGTTCTCCTCTCATTCATAACCAATACACTCAAAACGCATTGTTGATATTAGCTTCCAGACATTACTTATGAAACATGAATCTCTCTATCCATAGTCGATGTCGGATATATGTAGGGTGTCACACCTGAAAATACTTTTCCACCTTCGCAAACTGGCATATTTATAATTACGGGGGTTAAAACTTTAATAATAACACTATTAAGTACAGTGAATGAAGATAACAAACCATGTGTTATGGTTTTTCGTTATTTTCGTTGTCATGAACTTATTTGAGTAAACCCATGTATTACATGGATTGAATAACATTAATAAATAGATTTCTTTCTTAATTTATTAAATTAAAAAAGATGTTAAAAATATTATTAGTAATTAAGGTATATATTTAATAGAAGAAAGAGGCATGAACATTTTGGTGAAAATAATTGCGGTTAAGCTATATATCATCCCAAGATACATTTTTATTATACTACGTAAATAATAAAATAGTAACTTAGGAGGACACTTGACACATTTCTAGGTCTTCTAAGTTTATATTAGAAAACAAATTTTATATTAAATTATTTAATAAATTAAGAAAGACGTCTTTTTATTAATGCTATTTTTAGAAAAACAGTTTTATACAATTAATTTTTTTTCTAAAACATCTAACTTTTTATAAAATATAAAATATTTTAAAATGAGTATTTTTAAAAATTAATTTTTTTATAAACTAAAAATAATTAAAATTAGGATTTATATCAAAAAAAGTTTAAATATGATTTGTTTTAAAAGAATGCTAAATTTTTTTTGGAAAAAAAGTTTACAAACAAAAGTTTAAAAATTAACATCGTTATCTTATTACTTATAGTTATTACTCATATGTAATTTTAATCATATCATTATAAGGTTTTATGTAAGGCAGATGTATCTAAAACATTCAAAGTCTTTCTCGCATGCATGCACTGAAGTACAGAGTAGAGATGCTTCGGAAGTTTTACACCATGCATTAGAAATATTGTAAGTGTAAAATCTTCCGAAGCCAAGACCAACATCATCTGAAGCAAAAAGTAAAGTCTTCCGAAGCCAAGAAGTGAAGACAGATTTCTTTCAAAGACTTTTGAATACATGCTTTATCTGATGCACTTTACCATAAAGCTGAATCACTTTTCGCTGCAACTCTGTTCAGTCACCAACTTACATGAGTTGGTGAAAAGGTCCATGCTTTTGTAACTATACATTGAGGTATTGAGTCTGTTGCTTTCTACTTTATATACTTTTATCCTTTTTGTAATATATTAATATATGAGATATGGCATGTTATAGTCACTAGTAAAAAGGCAATCTGCCTTTTGACTCTACATTTGATTTTGTTGTCTAGTTCAAATGTATCCGGCTGGCCTTCTAAGTATGGCCGGTTGTGGGATGTAGTGTAAAGTATCTTAGGTCCTTGCAACTTATGTATGCTTTAAAACTTGTAAAAGAACTTGAGACCAATATACATCATTCTTCAAAACCATATACTTCTTGTTGTTTGCTCTTGGTTCTGTCTCATATTTTGCTTGTGTTCTAAGTATCATTCTAGTGTGTTACTAGTTCCCTTATATGATCTGTTAAGTGTTCTAAAGCAACTCTCCACATTTTGTGTTTGTGTTGTAAATGACCAACCCCTCTAAACGGTCCTGTAATTGGTATCAAAGCATTTCAGGCTCTTCATTATAATGGCACACCATCTTAAGATCCCTCACACACACAAAATACTTAACATATCAAATGGCATCTCTCACTAAAGCCGATATGAAAACTGGAACCATGACAAAGTCCCCACTGATCACTCCTGAAGACTTTGACATTTGGTGCCAATGGATGGAAGGGTTCATCAAGTCACAAGACTCCAGGATGTGAGAATCTATTGTCTTAGGGCCTCATATACCAAGTACCTCTTCAGCTGTTGCTGGAGGTGGTATGATTCCAAAGGTTGTGGCTGAATATTCTGAAGAAGATAGGTAGAGAATAGAGATTGATCAGAAAGCCATGACAGCCTTTCAAACTACTCTTCCAAACTCCATATACATAGGCTTCAAGAAGTGCAAACTAGCTAAACAACTATGGGATGCACTAAAGCTTATGTATGAGGGGTCAACTGAAGCCAAGGAGAACAAGAAGGATCTCCTAAAGTAGCTGTTTGAAAACTTCACCTTTAAATCAGGTGAAACTATAACTCAATAATACTTCAGGTATGTTGAGATTGTGGATACTCTAATGGATGTTGGAGTGACTCTTGAGAACAGGGACATTGTAAGGAAGTTCACGTCCTCTCTTCCTAGACAATGAACACATTATTGTGTTGTTATCAAGAAAACTAAGAACCTTAAGACTCTTACTTTGATAGAGTTGAATGGTATTCTTAGTGGATACCAGATGGAGATGAACATGCAAGGTTCATCTGGTTACTCCAACAATCAACTGAGTTCAGTCCTCCATATGGTTGAAAGGGATAGTATAGAATCAAAACATCATCTTATATGCTACCCTAACAACTCATAAAAAGGTCTTTTCATCACCTTCCCGGAGACATCAAGAGAACAATCAAGGAAGTCTATTCCGAGAGACAAGCTCTTCACAAGCTTTTGTGTCTTTTGATGAAAGTATAGGCAACTTTCTCTTTACCCTTGAAGATCTTGATTGTATCCATCCAGATGACCTAGAATACATGGAGATAGTTCAGAAAATGACTCTCCTCACTCATAGAGCCAAGAAGCTCTACAAGAGGATAGGGAGGAAATTTTCGAGCAATGCAACCAGTTGAAACTTTGGGCTGGAAAAAAGCAAAGTAAAGTATTACAATTGTATCCAAATGGGTCACTTTGCAAGAGAGTGCAACGCACCAAGGACAAATGGTGGCCAAGCACAAGCCAGGCCAAACAACACTGAGAAAGCCCCCAGAATGAGAAGCCAAAGCAGCAAGCCGCAGTTGCTGTTAAAGAATGAGGCTTTGACTGGAGCTTTTAGGTGGAAGATGCATCTTCAAACCAAGCACTTATGGTCGACCATGATGAAGCAAAGGACTCAGATCAAAGATCTTATAACTAAGTTGACTGAATGCCAGGCTGAGCTTGTGATCAGCAAAGCCAATGCAAAAAAATATGTTCTTTAAGACGAGACCTTCAAGAATAGCATATCCTCATCCTTGCATGCTAAAGTTTGTTATCAAAATAAGCAAGGATTGGGATCTAGTGAGATAGCTCCTCCACACACAATCTTGTCTGTAAGATCTCTTAGGTATGGAACTTATGAAGATGAGCTTCCCCTCATAGAGCCCATGACTGAAGAGGATAAAGAGAGATAGTGAAGGATGCCTATGAGAAGTATGAAGAAAAGAATTCTAAGAATGGTCACTATCCTTCTAAGGAGAGTGAGAAAGTTGGGATGACCAAGTCAAGAAGGAAGAACCTGATCAAGAAGAGCAAGAAAAAGGCAAAGAAAGCTCAAGAGATGAAGGCCACCTTTCGTTTTAAGCAGAAACAAGTTTTTTTCTCTGCAGGTTTTGAGATGGTTAAGACTGAAGACAAAAACTCAAACTCTCGTACCAGGAGTTATAGTTTATTCCAACTCATCCTAACACCATAAAGAAGGCTAATCAGTTGTGTACCACTACTACACAACCTAAACATCCAACTTCAAAGGTAGTTCTCACCCTAAAAGAATTTCCACAACATCTGCAAAGATGAAGATTGAGAAGAAAAATGATCAAGTTCAGCCTTACTCACAGAAGAAGACTCTCAAGAAGAAGAAACTGGACTGTGTTATGTGTGGTAGTACCTCTCATCTTGCTAAGGATTGTCTTTATAATTCAAAAAGTACCGTCCACATGACCAAGAAAAAGACTTCTAAGAGTTTGGAAAAGAAGCAAGCTTTGGAAGGAAAATATTTTCCTTTCGGAAGCTCCAAAATGAAGAAGAAGACACGTGAAAAATTGCATTCGGAAGAAAATTTGGTGTCAGAAGAAAGGAATACTTTTGAAGCACTAAAGCCTGCTGTAGTGTTAGCAAGATCTTTCGAAGGTCCAATCATCAAAACGTTCGAAGTCATCAAAACTTTCGAAGTATTGAAGGTCAAGTCTAAGACTCCAAAGGTGGTGTGGAAGTCAAAGAAATACCAAGTGACTAAAACTTCATTATCAGCATCAGCAAGTTATCCTCAAAACATGAAAATAAGATGTATTATTGTTGCATTGTCTTTAACTTCTTTTGATGAGCCCAATACCAATGTAACTAACCATCTCTTTTGTGCAAGAACAACTCAAGACAAACAGAATTGTATGGATCATTGACAGTGATTGTTCCAGGCACATGACAGGCAATAGATCATACCTCCAAAAACTTGAGAGAATTGATGGAGGGCCAGTTGCTTTTGGAGGAGATGATAGTGGTTACATTACAAGAAGCGGCAGGGTCACAAATAGTAAGCTCAACATTAAGAAGGTAAACTTTGTCAAGGAGCTTGTATACAATCTTTTGAGTGTATCTCAATTTTGTGATCAGAGTCACAACATGTTGTTTACTGAGCATGAGTGCATTGTTCTCAGGCCAGGGGTGGTCATTCCTTATGAGTATATCCTTCTTAGAGCCCCCAAGAAAGAGAACATGTACAAGATGGACTTGCAAGAAACATCTCCATCAGGAGAAGTTTCATGCTTTCTATCAAAAGCCAATAGTGACGAGTCTTTCCTCTATCATAAAAGAATGTGCCATGTAAACTTTAAAAACCTGAATAAATTAACTAAGAATGATTTGGTAACTGGAATGCCAAAGAAAGAGTTTACAAGTGATGATCATTATGTTCCATTCCTGAAAGGGAAGCAACATAAGGTATCTCACAATCCAAAGGAAAGAAACTCCATCACTACTGCCCTACACTTGTAAAATATGGATCTCTTTGGCACCACCAGTGTAATGAGTTTATGAAGTACCTTTTTTGTTTAGTGATCATAGATTACTTCACCATATCACTTGGGTCTTCTTTCTAAGAACTAAGGATGAGACCCCTGAGATTCTGAAGAATTTCATCTTAAAGATTGAGAATCAATATGATCACAAGGTCAAAACCATAAGATGTGATCAATGAATTGAATTCAAGAACCCAATCTTTGATACATTTTATGATGAAAAAGGTATTACAAGAAATATAGCGCTCGCAGGACTCCTCAGCAAAATAGTGTTGCTGAGAGGAGAAACAAGACACTCATTAAAGCTGCAAGAACAATGTTGTCTGACTCTAAATTACCCATCACCTTCTAGGCAAAAGTAGTTAACACTACTTGCTATGTTCAAAATAGAGTTTAAGTAGTTAAGGCACATGGTAAGACTCCTTATGAACTTTGGCACAAGAGGAAACCTTTCATTGATTTTCTCAGGTCATCAGGATGTCCTTGCACTATCTTGAATACCAATGATCACATTGCCAAGTTTGATGAGAAATCAGATGATAGATATTTTATTGGATACTCTTCCCAAGCCAAGGCTTATAGAGCATACAATCTTAAAACTATAGTAGTTGAGGAGTCAACCAATGTGAATTTGAATAAGCACACTCCCAGTATGAAAGGTTCTGGTCCTGATTGGTTGGTTAATCTTGATTTGGTTACCAATTATTTTAAAAAAATCTTTTTAGCATGTTTCAGGGTCTACAGATATACTACCAACAGGTGATCCTAATCCAAGATTTGAGATGAGAAGACCATCAAGTTGCACAACTTCAGCTCTAGTTGTAACTAATCCTGTAAATGGAGTACTTATCAGCACAACAATGACAAATCCAGCTGATACCTCTGGGGTGCCTTCAAATTCCAGATTAGAGGCACAAAACTCAAAAGAAGAAGCTTCAAATGTAGGAGAAAATGATGGTGGTGACAGTGATAAGAAATTCCTTGATGTTGACAACCATTTTATTGAAGAAAACATCAATGATGTCACACACTCTTTGGATCTAGTCTCTCTTGATAAGTGTGCTGATGTGGTAGGAGACACTTCAATGCCAAATATAAATTTCTTTAATTTTGATCTCTTCAAGCAACTTGCTATGATTCCTCAGCTAAGGATCCACAAGTCTCATCCTACCACAAGCATCGTTGGAGATGTTGATTCAGGGGTAAAATCAAGGGGACAAACCCATCATGAAAATGTTTGTCTTCAATCTTGTTTCTTATCCTAGATAGAGCCTAAGAAAATTGAAGAGGCTTTAATGGATGGAAGTTGGGTTGAAGGTATACAAGAAGAGTTGCTTCAATTCAAAAGGGAGAAGGTTTGGAACCTATGTCCTCTTTCTCAAGGGAAGACTACCATAGGAACCAAATAGGTGTTTAGAAATAAGAAGGATGATAGAGGACTTGTCACTAAAAATAAGGCTAGACTAGTTATTCAAGGATACACACAAGAAGAAGGAATTGACTACATAGATGTCTTTGCTCTTGTTGCAAGACATGAAGCTGTTAGGATATTCTTAGCTTCTGCTGCATCTAAGGATTTCAAGGTCTACCAACTTGATGTCAAGTGTGTTTTTCTTTATGCGTTGATTGATGAAGAGGTGTATGTCAGACAACAACCTAGGTTTGCATATCCTGATCATCCTAATTATGTTTATAGGCTTGATAAAGCTCTTTATGGGCTGCACCAAGCTCCTAGGAAGTGGTATGATATTTTATCTCGGTATCTCTGTCAGCATGGATACAAAAAGGGGTACTATAGATGGAACTCTCTTCATCAAAGGAGCAGGGAATAACTTAGTGCTAGTTCAAGTGTATGTAGATGACATTATCTTCTGGTCAACTAATCCAAAGCTTGCAAAGACTTTGAGAAGCTGATGAAAGATAGATTTGAAATAAGGGCCATGGGGGAACTCAATTTCTTTTTAGGAATTCAAGTGAAGCAAGTTGACAGTAGCATCTTCATAAGACAGTCAAAGTATGTAATGGACATACTTAAAAGATTCAACATGACTGACTGTAAGGTTGCTAAGACACCCATAGCAAAAAACCACTCCCTTGAACCTGACCTTGAGGGGGATTGTGTGGATGAACATCTCTACAAGACTATGATTGGGTCTCTTATGTACCTCAAAGCTAGCAGGCCTGATATAATGTTTGCCACATGTATTAGTGCAATATATCAAGCAAATCCCAAGATTTCGCACCTAGTCACTGTCAAGAGAATTTTAAGATATCTCAAAGGTGCCTCAACTCTTGGTCTTTGGTATCCAAAGAATTCTAATTCAATCTGTATGCCTATACAAATAGTGACTATGGTGGTTGCAATATGACTGCAAAGTCTACATCAGGGGGTGTCTGTTCCTTGGTGGAAGGATAGTCTCATGGCAATACAAAAAGCAATCATGTGTCTATGCATTAACTGATGAAGCTGAATACATTGTTGCTGCAAGTTGCTGTGCTCTAGTGCTTTGGATTCAGAATCAAATGTTGGATTATGGATTCAACATCAAAGAGACTCCCATCCATATAGACAAATACAGTGCTATCTCTATCCCAGAGAATCCTTTGCAGCACTCAAGGACTAATCATATCAATATCAAGTATCATTTGATTAAAAATAACTATGAAAAGGGTTAAATTAAACTAGTCAAAGTTAACACAAATGAATAATATGCTGATCTGTTCATCAATGGTTTTTATCTTGTATTAGCTTTTGAGCTATTAGTATGATTAACTTTGAGTAGCTTTTCTTAAAACTTAATCATATTATTTCTAAAATCTGTGTGTCCTAAGTTGTCTATTTTTATCAACTTTATAAGTCCTTGTTTACTCTAGAAGTAAAATTCTTTTATGAAGACATTCCTTAGATTTTTGAAAATTTTGATCTTTTAGTCTTCGGAAGATATGCATTTACCTTCGGAAGAAATTTAAGTCTTCAAAACAAACAACTAAAAATTTACCTTCGGAAGAAATTTCCAAAATATCTTCCGAAGCTTAACTTTATTCCGAAGTACTTGTATGTTTTCAAGAACAAATTCTTCCAAAAGCAATTAACTCTCGAAAGCTTTATTAAAACTTCACAGTCTTAATCTCTTCCGAATCCAAAAAATTTTCTAAACTCTTTGGAATATCTTCCGAAGCTATTTTGGCTTTGGAAACTTTTTATCATAAACTTCCGCAGTATAATTACCTTTGTCTGAGATCCATTATATACCCAACGATTCCCCCTTTTTCACTTTCTTCTTCCTCTGTACTATTCCAAAACCTAAATTCACCCACAAACCGCCTTTGTTCTTAACCTTTAAGCTTTCTGAAATGGCTAAGCTAAATCGCAAAAACAACCCTGATTTCTTCATGCAGCGTCACAGGCAACATAATCAGGTTGCTCTGTTGAACTCTGAGAAATATTCTAGTTTCTTACAGGTTTGCTGATTTCTGGCTTTATCCAACTACTTCACCTCCCTGACCATTGATCCTACTCTCTATGAGGATCATTTGCTTGAGTTCTGGAAGATCTATCAAGAAGTCTTATGTATGGAGAGAAGACACTGTTTGCTACGGTGCAGGGCAGGACAATCTTCATCACTCTTGCCATAATCAACAGTTATGTTTAGATGGATGATAAAGAAGGTGATTTGTACTTCCCCCAAGAAGCTGTTAACCACTCCTTTCAGCAGATGGGCTATGAAGGAGATTTCTCTGTAAGACCTTCAAGAAAGGGAAGAACTCATCGTAGTGGAAGTACCTGCTTCATGTGGTTATCCACTGCTTGTCCAACAATCATGGAGGGTAGGACCAGATTTCTGAAGATCTCTCCTTCAAAGTGCATGGAATGGTTCAAGGGGTCAAGTTCAAGTACTCTTAATTTGTCTACACAAATCTGTTTGCAAACTTGGACTCCTTAGAGTATTACATGGTTCCTAGATATGTTCAATACATTCTTAACTGTGAACTGGGCTCAAAGTTGAGGGAAACAGGTAATATTCTTAAATTGGGACATATGAAGCCCAACATCTTTAAAATCATGAGGGAGCCAACTATTGGCTTCTTTGTGGTAGAAACAAGCCTTGTCCCAAAGATGTTAGAGCTCATTGCTCAAGGTGATAACCTGGCAACACAAGCTAGACTTGAACCCATACCTTCTACCTCTCAACCACCTAAACAACCTAAATCTTTCCTCACCTACAAAAGAAAACCCAAACGAACCACTACATTAGCTACTCAGCTTGTGTAGGCACCTATATCATCACCCATACAGGAGGAAGTGGACACTGGAGCTCCTACTTCTCCTGAGGAGCAAACCACTCCCATCTCATCAAGAATCAATGCTGAGGTTCCTCATGCTCAGCCTGATG
>BJCM01201159.1:0-14060 GCA_018326385.1 Flaveria bidentis | reverse complement strand
ATATATATGGGAGAGTTCTATTGAAAACCATACTATAATTGAAAACCAAAAAAACTATTTATTCATCATTGATATTTAATTTATGGTTGAGATTAATTAGTGACATTTTAGTAATTAAATGGAAAAAAACATATAATAATTAACATTGTAATTACCACATAATTAAAACAAATTTCTAATTTACTCACATCTTCCCATCTCTCACCTCTCATGTCTTTCTTATATTTAAATAATCATATGTATTATTTTTATACTTTGAATTGAAAAATTAAATAATTATTTCTTTAAATAAAACACAACTAAAGTAAAGAAAATGATTGATTATGCATGCATCACACTGTGTTAATCAAACCATATCTTCTAAACTCAATAAACTTTAATTTTTTAACTTTTTTAAAACTTGGAAACTAAAAAATATTGGTTCGTTACAAAAAATATTATAGAATTGAAGTTACATTTTTTTAATCTTTAAAAGTAGCAAAACATTCATTGGTCGTCGAGTAGTCGTCTTCGTCTAATTTTGTTTAATCTTCAGCTTCAACAATACTTGAACGTGAAAATTCGTTTAGGTTTCAAAACGGGTCGGTTAGGAACAGGTTTGGAATTTCAACACTCAAAACTAGTTTGTAACCACTTGTTAGATTAGAATAGGTTAGAAACGGGGTTTTCTAATACTGGTATAGGGGTTATGTATTCAATTACAAAGTCGGATTTGTTCGGGTCACTGATTTTTTTGGATACCTATAGAGTCATGTATATCTTATGCGTACACACATCAGTGAAGGAGCCAGAAAATTTTTATATGAGGAGCGGTTTAAGGGTCATTTTGCTATCATAATATAATATATTTTTCAGTCCGGTTCGAGTCACATCAGGTCGGATCTGGTTCATTATCGAAATTTATCATTAAAATGGTCCTTAAAATCTTGTATTTGCATATATATCTAAAAACATATTAAAGCTATTATACTTATAAAAATGTTTAGCAATTATACTCATAAGATTGATGATTAATATGTTTAAAACAATTATACTTATCGTTAAAACGGTTTCCAAACTATTTAATGCTTATAATGTTCAACATGTTTGAAAACAATATCAGTCGGTAAATATAACATTTAATCTTTAATATCTTGATATTAATATAAATTTAGCTTGTTTGATAGTAAAAAAAGATTTATGTCGATATCATTTTTTTTCTTTCTACTACCTACTTGATGAATTGAGGGTAAAAGCAGTAAATTTAAGAGGGGCGATATGTTTACGACATTATTGTAGTTCCACCCCCAACAATGTGTTTACGACATTATTGTTTTCTCTTCAGCTTCAAAATTTTAAGAGGTACAATTACATAATTATATGAGGGGCAATAAGGATTTTTATATACACATAACAATGGAAAAAAAAAATTTTAAGGTGGACGGTTGCTCCCTTCATCAAAGTGTAGGTACGCCACTTGCACATATCCTTTTAGTAGAAAAAAATTATTAACATAAAAAAATACTCTGGAATGTATTATGATTTAACTTTTTGTGCATTTTTGCTATAAATAACGATGATATAATTGGATATGCATTCTACCATCGTAGGTTTGGATGATTGATTCTCATGAACTCCATTTTGTTCTTGGTTAAGTCCCATACGTATTTGCCTTATTTCTTTGATCCGGAATTGAAATGATTATTGTTAGCTGTTTAAGCCCTTTTACAATTTTATCATTCCTCATATTATCTCTCATATGTTATCTTTGATATGTTATTTTTGATGTAGTTTATAGACGCTACATTTGGTGGATATCACCGGTCTGTTTACGATTCAATGAGTTTAGGTCAACTAGAATTTAGAACATCAACAATTGGGCCATTGGGTTGGGCCGAATTACCTCCCTATGAAACATGACCCAACCCAATTATTATTAGCCCTCTTCTCTTCTTGTGTTTTCCTAGCAAATTTCTCAAGTCTCATCCCTCTAATCACTCATACTCATTTATTTTAATTCTCATATACAAGACACACACATATACATGTACATACATGTAAATGATACATTCAATCGATCTGTGCTATGCCTCTTCTAACGACACTTTTAAATGTTTACATCTCGAGATTGGATTCAAAACGACGAGGAAATAACATGGCCACGAGATCCCCGTAGACGAGAAGGATCTTCTTTCAAGTACTCTTGTAAAGATTTAACATGTAATATCGACAATTAAAATTGACCATTTAAGTAGTCAAATGATGGTTAATTATCTTCGTGTATACACTTTCTAAAAGTTTATCTTATAATACTTGTAATAATACATGTAGACTATTTATATGATCATATATTCTTATATATTTGTGCCAATCACCTTGTGTCTTGTGGCAATAAAGCCAATGTCGTGATTGTCACTAGCTTAATATATTTTTTTTCAGAATAACGACTCAACCACTTATTTATACTTACTTTAGTTGTTTCGTAAAGTACATTAATTTCTACTCAAGACAAGATTTATCCATGGTGTTTTTATAAAAAAATTTTTTGAGTCTTAATGTTAAGATATCAGCCCAAATAAGTGAAATAACACGTGGCTTAATACTATTTTAATACGAGGTATTAATCGTAGTTATTTATGACGATTTCGTGCGACGTCATAACAGTCGTAACAAATGACCAGGATGTGAACAGAAGTGGTTTATAATATTTTATTTGTTTTGAATTAGTGTTTTTGTTGACTTTTTAATATATTTTAAAATGTAAATCTGATCAAATGATATATATTTCCACTTCCATCTTCTTCCACGAAATGTAATATCATTTATTTTAATTAACTTGTTGCTAATTTATTCAGCATGCATTCTTCGAGGAGAATATTTAAATAAAATCGTGATGGGGATTTTTTTATTTAAAATAATATAAACAACAACTGTAAAAGTAAGAAAACAATAATGAAAACTAAATTGATTTTTATTTTTTTAATCATTTTAGTTTTATTTCAAGACACTACTAGAAATTAAAATTACGTGGCACCATGCGTTTGCAGAACTCTTTACGTTATGGCAATGACACTATCGTGATTAAACATGTAAAATAATCATGTGTTATGAACCAAAAAAAAATTATTTAGGTTATGGTTATAATAAAAAAGTTTAAAAATAATCTGGATGATGTTTTCATCATTGTGTCAAATAAATCAACTAATTGTGTTATATACATTTATTGTTTTAAATGTCAGTTCATTGTGTTATATAGTTTACATAATTTGTTGTGCGTATTTATCATTGTGTTTTACATTTTTGATCATTTTGTTTTATTTATATATTGTTTCTATATATTATATAAACTTGTTATCTATAATTGTATTTTGTAATTAGAAGCGCACAATGATATACTTTCACTAATGTATTAATCAAAACTCATATTGTTAAAAATAATACAATGTGTTATTTTTTATAGTTTTTTATATATTATATAAACTTGTTGGTATCTATTATTGTATATTTTACAATTAAAAGTACATTGTTTTGCAATTAAAAATATACAATTGTTTTTTAGAATTAAAAGTACATAATTATGTTATTCGCCAATATTTTTTCAAACGAAATGGATAAGAAATCGTATAATATGGTAGTCCAATTTAATGTATGTATGCTCATGTTGCGTGTACGAAAGTTGTTACTCGAATGTTTGTGTACGGCATGATATTAAGCCTACTTTGTGATTAAATTAAGTATGTTATATGAGAAATGTTTCATTTATCTCACATATATGTAGACATAATTTTTTCTTTGTCATAACTATAAAGGTATAACATAATCAGGAAAATAATTACTACATTAAATTTCTTTTGAATATCCATTCATTAAAATTTTATACAAATTTTCATACGGTTGTATATATAAATTACAGTTAAAGTGAAAAATGAGTTGAGATGGGTGTGAATGTACGTATTAGGCGTCATTGTCATTCTAAGTCACTGCATTCACATGTTGAAAGGGCATTCTCACGTAATCTTGTATGTTATTGTTTTGATTACGAAGTATATTATATTTTAGTAAAGACATCTACACGTAGGATTATATAGGTAACAAGTACCTTGACTTTTATCATGACTTAAACAACAAATATTATTACCCATCATTTGTGTCACTTTCAGAAAATTGGTTTCTTTATTTTAGCGTATTAGTATCACATATTTCATTATTATGAAAAAGCAAAGCTATAAGATATTTTGCTTCGGTTCTTGTTCTAAGAAACATATAATTTTTACGGAATATCAATATATTTTCGAATCCTTTATTTTACATAATATATAATAAAAAACTTGAAATAAAACTTTAATAATCTGAGAGTTGTGAAAATAATTTTCAAATTGAAATTATTTGATGGCTCACCCAAATAAATCAATCGAATATAACTCGGACAAGATCAAGAACTAGTATGTATTATTGTGTGATTTTCGTGAACCAAAAGAAAAAGAATTCAAGAGTGTGACAAAAAATGATGATGCAATTCAATTTCAGGAAGAGTCCGATTATGAAACTGCAGTTTGGTAGTTTTTATTTTAAATTCAAATTCACCAAAAATGCGTATTTTTTCCACTCGAATTCAAAGTGTGAAATTCTGGAAAATTAATTTTAAATGCATTTTTAATAAAGTTATTTTTACCAAAATAAAAAAAATTTCAAACTAACCTGACAAGTTTGCGAAATTGAACAAGTTTGAAGGACAGGGCTTTCAAATATTGCAGAAGAAGATACATTTTTTGTTGGTCACTTTAAAAGTTATGTACGTTCTGAGCACCCCCATGCCAGAATTGATGGATAATGAGACTTTGGAACAGACAAGGAGGCGATGCAACTGGAAAAACGATAACTACATCTGTTGTGGTCACATCTTAAACAGTATATTCGATTCACTGTTTGACATCTATCAAATTGTTGAATATACAAAAGAACTGTGGGATTCCCTCGGTTCCAGTCTGGGGTTCTGCCTATTAGACCCCGCTACCAGAGGCACTGTCCCCAAACTCCCGCAAAGAGGGCGTTGCCACTTGGAATCCCCATTAAGGTTTTCCATATCGAACATCATAATAAACTCAAACAAACGTGCACTCCGTACCTCCTAACTTGTTTGATGGATATATTATGATCACATTAGTAATTAGTCAGTACAATTACACTAAAATATCTAGCACATATTGCGCAATACCTAGTTTGATTTGGTTCATTGAATTAAATGAAGTTGAAACTAAAACGAAACTGAGAAAAAAATCTATTAAAACAATGGAATTAATTTCTTTCTAGATGAAATTGTAAACGTACCAATGTCATATTAAACATCGATGATTTTGGAATGGACATATATCTGATCTAAAACACAACTAGAAATCAAATAAAAGAAATCAATGATCCAATAAAAATCGTAAATCAAGTTTAGAATAGTTTCGTTGAAGATATCAAGTTTCAAAATAAACCTTTAAGAGTTTCAAACAAACAAAATCAAGATTTGAAAATCCCAAATGGAAAACTCGTACCAAAGCAGGTTTGATAAAGATTACCAAAATAAACCCGAACCCTCACACCTTCGCTGCTAATTGTAACCATTAAGAATTTTCGAAGGCAAGATGGAGAGCAGACAATACTAGAACCTATCTATTTGATAGAGGTGAACGTTACGACTAAGTGCAACGAACGGTTAGGAAGGGAGAGAGGTTTTGATGTAATCCAACTTCGTGCCTCACCTTTGACGTTGCTTGCAGGACTATGCAATCATTTAATATTGTGGATTGTAGTTGATTATTATGGACCGAAGATTGTGGGATTATATAATTTTGGCAAAAGTTTTGACTTACACGTCGTGGACTGAAATTAAAGATTGTAGTTTTAGGGTTTATAATTATTCTCGGCTTTTAATTTTTTCCACTCTAATCTTTCGATTTTCTTCTGCTTCGAGTGTGGGAGAATAGTAGAACATATTATTATTTAGTGGTCACTAAATATGAGCTTATCGATCCGGTTTAGATTTCTAGAGTTTGTTGTGTACTCTATATATATATTGTTAGACAACATTTAGTACATAATCCATATCAATTCAGTATTTTAATATTAGATAATATAATTAATAAAAAATAATTAAGAAAGTGCCCTTTTTCTGTGTTTGAATACATGACAGATTATCGTCATGGTGGGAGATCGATGCCAACAATATTTTCAGTCAATTCCATTGCTCAATAAATTATTAGAAGCAGTTACATTGTTGGCATCCTAAATCATATCATAAGATATCCTAGTATAAATACACACATGTACACACACACACTAATAAAAAAAACTACATTTAAAGCAAATGTCAACATACAACATATATAAATATACGCACAACTAAGTAACCATTATCTTTGTTTTGAATCATTCAAACACAAACTTCAAACCAAAATGAGAGAGGTTTTTTGCTCCATTGTTTCCACAGTGGTGTTCAAATTACTCTTTGTGTTCTTCGTCTTCGAGTTTGGTGTTGGTCAGTACCATCATTAAGTTTATAATCTTTAATATTTTTTTTCAATTTGTTGTTATATATGTGAATATGTTTGTGTGCAGTGGGTGCTACACTTGGAGCAATTGCAGGAGCTGCAATAGGATGGAGTAATAACAACATGAGGTTGAAGAAAAACGTAATCATAGGGATAGCATCAGGGACAACTTTATCATATAGGCTCGTTAAAGCTGTCTCTGATTACTTTCATTCTGATGATGATGATGAACTTGGTTTCTTTATTCATCAGGTGAGTTGGTTAATTATACCGCGCCAATCTGTTCAATTTAAATCATCATCTTATGGGAAAAGTGTTTTTTTTTTCGTTAAACGATTAATCCTATTGTTATACTCTAGGTCAAGCTTACAGCAGGGAATCTGGAGAAAATACTTCATCATGATGAACATAAAATCATGGGATTCAACAAGGTAATAACATTGTGTTAGAGTCGATCATAATCTTGACTTGTGCCTTTTCAATCCTTTCCACATGAATATTAGTTTCCTTAGTTGTTTTTGCATATGTTATGTGCTAATTAATGTATGGATCAACCAGCAGGCCCTCTTTGCGAAGCTTATTTGTTGGTAGATTCGTGTCAAGTTCTTGAAACAATGTCACTAGTCATGCACAAATGTTTAATTTGGTTCGTGTAGTTGAATGTGGACATGTATTGGATGTTCAGTTTCTCTGTAAGATAGCCCATGTATCATCGTCGAAAATAGAAGTTCTCCATGGCATAAGAAGACCGGTAAGAACATATGATAAAAACTATGTATCATGTTGTGTCATAAATAATGTCTTATGTGTATTGTTTACCATTTGTAAGCTTATATATAGTTCCCGTGTATTAAAGTCTAGCATCACATTGTAAGATTCTTTCGGTTTACTTTCCATTTTTGTAATTGCATACATATGTTAAAGTACCTTTAAGATGTAATAATGAAATTATGAGCTGTTAAAACAAAAAACTAGTGAAATTATGGAAAAAAGAAAAGGATTGAATTAATTCTAACAAAAAATTTACAAGGTTCAAACTCATAATCAATGAAATTAAGTAACATGGGTACTTTGTGGATATTTTTAGATTGTACACAAATTTAGTTTTGAAAGCAAGACCCCTCGACAATGGAAGAGAAGGGAGAAGCGATAGTGATTCTATTTCTCTCTTGTCTCTTCTTTTTCTATTTGAACGAATCCCTTATAAATAACACCGTTGAAGTCTTTCGAACACAGTGTTGATCAAACGTGTGAATGCAATGTCAAGCATGGTGCTGAAGATACGAAAGCAGGGTACGCGTGGTGGGATGATTGTGTGGTTGGGGATTGCTAGAGAGCCCTAAACCTATACGTACTATAGGTGATAACAATAAAGGATACGGCTTAAGAAAGATATATCCAATGCCCAATAAAAAAAAAGTAAATTATCATTTGCATCCCTGACGTTTGTTTATTTTAACTATTTGCATCCTTATGGTTTCAAAATTATCATCCGACTCCCAACGTTTCATGTTATCTTCATCTGAGTATATGTTGTTTTATTTTTATTTTCATTTGACTACAGATGACTAACACCATTAGTTTTCCTGTTAAAATTATTGTTAAAAAGACTAAACTAACCTTCATCACGACCATGACAACTAACCATCACCACTTACACAGCCCCTCATCACCACCACCGCAACCCTTATCACCACCACCACCGCAGCCCCTCATCACCACCACCGCAGCCCCCCATCACCACTACCACCGCAGCCCCCCATCACCACCACCACCACAACCCCTATCATCACCACCAGCGCAACCCCATCACCACCACCGCAACCCAATCACACCATCGCAGCCCCGTCACCACCTCCCCAGCCCCATCACCACCACCACCATCGCAGCCACCCATCACCATTACCACCGCAGCCCCTATCACCATCACCTCCGGCTAAACTGCAGCGGCGGCGACAACACGTTGCAGGGGTCCCACACCTTGATCGACGGCGGCAACCGCGGCGTCCCGAACGACGACGGCTGAGGAGACAACGGCGACGTCGATGCGTGACAAGGTAGCATCTTTGGCTCCTGCTCCACCACTTTCTTCATCAAATTATCATCTTCCGCCATTAATGTTCGAATCATCATCGTGGTCTGATTGTTCCGATCTTCTGCTTCGATTTCTTCATCGTCGTCTTCGGCTACTTGTATAGATTCAGATGCACCCATTTCAACTACAACCCCCATCACCACCACCGTAGCCACTCATCGCCACCATTGTAGCCCCCATCACAATCACCCATCACCACCACCAAAACCCCTATCTCCACCACCATAGCCGATAATCACTACTAAATCTGCGATTTTTGCCAAAACACCCTTGGCCGCCACCGTGTTTCACCCTACCACCACTAGATCTGCTTCTCTAGAACAATAATTACACATCTTGGTGGTTGTGGTCTACCGATCACACACATACACAAAGAAAAGAATAGAAGAAAAGAGAAAGGGGTGGTCGTGGTTCTACTGGTCATTGAGGTGCGGTGGTGGTGCGGCGACAGCGGTGATGCGACGATGGTGGTGGTGTGGTAACTGCGGTGGTTGCGGTGGTAATGGTGGTGGACATAAAGAGGGAGAAGAGAGAGAGACATAGAGAGAAGATGAAAAGGGTGGGGTGTGGATGAGGGGTATTAAATAAGGGTATTTTTGTCATTTCATTAAACTTAACTGAAAAATCTAACGTCGTTAGTGTGTTGGACTCAAATAGAAATAAAAATGAAACGTTGGGAGTCGGATGACAATTTTGAAACCATAAGGATGCAAATAGTTAAAATAAACAAACGTTAGGGATGAAATGGTAATTTACTCAAAAAAAAAACAAATAAAGTGAAGCATGTTGTACTCATGTGTCGAATAAGAGTAACTTACTATTAACGCATTTGAAAATGTTACATTATAAATGAAGCGACAGTAGAAGTAGGTACGGCAGTAGTATGCAAGAGGTGGTTTTGTTCAAAGCCTAGTGAATTATATCATCAGTAGTTACAATTCATATTCATATATATTATATATAATCGATAATTAGACCTTTGTAATAACATTAGTACACGTAAAGATTGTTAAGATAGTTTTTAGGAGGATATAACTTTTCTCACTAAAATGGCTAATAATTTATTCTGTGTATGGTACGTAAAGACTGTTAAGATAGTTTTCAGGAGAATATAACCTTTCTCACTAAATGGCTGATTATTTATTCTATGTGTATCAGATGTTGGTGATTTAATGTCAACAACCCATTTTAATTTAGTTGTATTTATTTAGTCTCAAATAAAAATAATAATAAACTGTTAAAAACATAAAATATAAATAAATATTTTTATGCAGTTTTATAATCCAATATATATGTTTTAGTATTTCTTTTGTCACACCCCGAACTGCGGCGGAATCATCGGAGATTACGAATGTGAAACGATTGTTTATAGCACATGGAACTAATAAGTTGAAATAATATTAAATATTATTTTTATTAAACATTACAAGACAATTAAATCATTACAATACAAACAAGATATAAACAACAACATAAGATTTTCAATTAGACTAAGTCCAAGTTCTATATGAGCACGAAAAGATCCTCAAGTATCAAACCTGAAAATGTTAAAAACAAAGGATCAACTTTGAAAATTTGTGAGTTTCCATGGGTTAAACATACATACATACATACATATATATATATATATATATAAAAGATTTACAAGTAGCAATTCATGTCAATTGTTATGAATTATAAAAGTTTATAGAACACATATAGCTACAATCAAACCTTAACAGATTACAATATTACAAGAACTAACGATTAGCTAAGTGTATTTGAATTAATCAAATAGGCTTGTCAGACCCATAGATCTATAACATCGTCAGGCTAGCAATAGTTAATGATTGTCAACATATAATGTGTCTCATATAAAACTCACAATATACCAATAACCATGACAAAAAGTAAAAATAAATTGCATGTGCATTTACAAGTATCAAGATGTTTACAAGTGTAAGTTCATAAGGTTAACATGTTTCACCCCAAAAGGTGTGAAATAAAGTAAAATGGGGGCATGGAGAACTCACATGGAAAACTCACGTGTTGTAAGTTGCACTTAAGAAGATAAGATGGTTCCAACGATTTCTTCACGATTCAACCTAAGATTTGGTGTCGTAGGATTAGAATAAAGTTATGATTCAGGGGTAAACATAAATTAGGGTTTTATTTGGAATTTGGGGGTTTTAATAATTAAGTCAATTAAAATAAAATAATGCAATCGATTATGTTTTGGTTCAATAAAGTTGGAATAAATCAATTAAAAATAAGAATTAAATAATTTAAGTTATTGAATTAATAAAGATTAAATATGATGTGTGAAAAGAAATAATTAATTTAATAATTAATTATTTAAAATTTTATAAAGGTAATTAATTAAAAATGACCTTAAAATTATGAAAAATCATTTTATAAAGTTTTGAGCTTTATATGATTTATTATAAATGTCTTATAATATCAAGCCTTTAAAATAAAAATAAAGTATAATAAAAAGTTATATTATTTTATAAGTTTCAAGAATCTTACATAAAATTTTAAGGAATAACTTTATTAACTAATTATATATATATATAACATGGCTAAATGAATAGATGAATTATTATTTAAATAATTGTTTAAAAATAAAAATAAAGTATAATAGAAAGTTACATTATTTTATAAGTTTCAAGAATCTTACGTAAAATTTTAAGGAATAACTTTATTAACTAATTATATATATAACATGGTTAAATGAATAGATGAATAATTATTTAAATAATTGTTTAAATAATTATTTGAATAATTATTTATTTAACATATAGATTTATAATGTTTTAAAACTAATCTATATTTGAACCATAATAGGTTTATAACATTTACATTACATAAAATAACTAATAATGTTTTTATAATCTTTGATATCCTTTACAAAGTAATTAAATTTAAAATCATAAGTTTTTTTAAACCTTTAAAATTAGTTAATATTTTAGTTAACAAATTAATTTTTATTTAGATTTAGTAGTATAATAATAATTTTCTGAATAAAAAAATTGTAAGAAAAACTATTAAATAAAAAGTTGGCAGAGGCCCGATTCGAACCCAGGACCTCATGCCTAGAAGTGTTATTGGTTACCAATCAGGCTAAAGCCCTGATATGTTTAAAAATCCCTTTAAAATCTTTTAAACATTAATTGATTTAATCCCCCAAACCAACATGAACCCTAGTTTGATCTTGATCCAAATTGAACATCAGATTGATATTGTTAATAGAATTAAACTTGAGCTTTTATTGCCCATATGAAACCGAGTGTATATGCGGATTTAATTGCCAATGAGTTCTAGATCAACTAGTTTAGGAGGAGGCACCCTATGACTTTCCAAAGTAAAGATTATGGGTTGGAGTCTCACTAGGTGCAATATGCTTCTAGTGGGCCAAGGGTTTTATCGCAATGGGCCTTTAGGTGGTGGGTTTTCCTTGGAATGGTGGGTGAGCCGGGTCACCAGCACTGTCTGTGCTCGCGGGCGTGGGTGGCCTTTCACCATTGGGTTTACCCGGGTGACCGGGCTTAAAAATTATTCGTTGGCCGTTCAAAAAAAATATGCGGATTTAATTACCAGAATGATGATCGCAACGGGGTTACAAGATAAAGAACTAGTCGCGACCTCGGTTGAATATGTTCGAGATGCAAACATTGCTAGAAATCAAATTAACTTTGTGGGTAGATTCTAAAGACGACGATAGGCAAGAGCCCTCTATCAATTGTGACTAATATTGCTTCGATCATAGGTATCGGTTGAGTTGCAGGTCGAAGATGGAAGTGATGATCGAATGGCTACTTGTGTGTTTCGTTTTGTACGATTGATAATACCAGAAAGCTTTAAGGGATCAATTTTGTAGTTTTCCCTCATTTAAATAGGTGTAATGTGTTCGGTTTCAGCTCGAACGGCTTCATATTTTAATTTAGATGTTTCGATTCGATTTATGAAAATTAAGCAGTTAAATGTTTAATTGATTGAGGTGTTATGGTCGTAGTAACCATAGGAACGTTATGGCTTGATAATTATGATCATTCAACCTGAATCGAGTCGAAATTGGTTATAGTTTTTGAAAGTGTTTCTTCGGTTTTGTTTTCATGTGTTAATGATCGAGTAATCGCAATTAAACAGAGTGTTAAGTTCGAAACAGGTTCACGAGGGGTTTAGGATGGTTTAATTTGGTTGAACCCAATGGTTTGGGGGTTTCGGGCTCACCGGAGCACCACCGGACCAGTGGCTGGAGATGTTCGACGGTGGAAGGGGGTTTGGTTTAGGATTAAAGCAAGGTTACACATTTGGTCCCTGAAGTTTACCATGTTAACATGTCATGCACAAACTTTGTAATTTAAGTTTTAAAACATTAACTTTGTGAACCATATTTAATAATAAATTTTTAATTTTATAAGATCTTTATAACCTATTAAATTTTATAAGAAATTTTACAATTGAATTCCAATTGTGTAATTAAAACTCACAATTTAGAATAAACCCTATAACTTTATAAAATCCAAATTTTTAAATGATTGCTCCATTTATTTGTTTATAGAATATTATAAAAACTATAAATCTAATTATTAAATTATAAGGTGGTTAAAAATAATAATCTTTATATATTTACTTATCTTTATAAATCTCATACAAATTTTAAAGTCTAATTTCTTTTAAATAATAGTTAGAACTTCATAAATGATATATATATAAAATCTCATAAGTTTATAAACTTTTTAAATGGAAGATAAATGTGAATTTAAATCACAAAGTCAACACCTTCATGGTTTTTTAAATTACCATATTGAATGAAGTAGTTTGATTACTGTGTTTGCTTTAATAATTAACAAACGGGTTCGAGTTTATAATTTGAAAATTAGTAGATGTTACATCTTTTGTCTTAGTGTTTGGTTGAGTTTGTGCAGGTTGGATGGCCCGGCTTAACCCGTTTCCTCTCTTGAGCTCGCGCGGGTTGTGGATGTTGATGGGGCTCCGAGTTGTTGTTGGATCCTTTATATTGTTGATATCAAAACCATATAACAGTGCACAATAGAAACTCACAGATCGAATCAATACTCAAGATTTATTATGCAATATGTGAATGAAATGAACATACATGAAAGCTGCTTTATATAGACAGCATACTAACAACTGAATACCTACAATTGTGGATCTCACAACCTTATTCAATTTAACCTAACGTAAACATACGAACGCAGTAAAGAAGCCTTGAATACCGGATGAGGGCCTTGAGAATCGGATGACCAGCAACCAACAGATGCACGAGGGGTTTGAATCACATTTCAACACCCCCCCTTGATTCAAACTGCTGCACTCCCAACTGATAACGGAAGTATACAAACTTTTCTTTTGACAAAGCCTTGGTTAAACAGTCAGCTACTTGATCAGTCGTACCACAGAACTGAAGAATCACCTTTTCTTGCTTGACCATATCTCGAATAAAA
>BJCM01201152.1:0-12678 GCA_018326385.1 Flaveria bidentis | reverse complement strand
CCAAGTTGTGGTTTTGTGTACTCATAGCTAGCTTTTATTCACATACAAAAGATCCTCATGTTCTTGGGTTTGTTTACATGTTTTAATGACAAAATAGAACCTGAAATTTCAGATTATAAGTCCTAATATAATCATTCTTTCCGCTGCGTTTTTCAGAATGTTTAAATGGTTAAACTATGCAACTTTGTTTTAACAAACCCCAACAGTACTAGCCTTTCTAGTTCCAACAATGGTCTTCTCAGCTCAAATCTAGGATCAGGATCACCTGTTGGTAGTATATCTGTAGATCCAGAAACATGCTCACAAGATTTGTTAAAACAGTTGGTAACTAAATCAAGATCCAACAACCATTCAGGATCAAAACCTTTAACAGCGGGAGCATGCTCATTGAAGGTCACATTGGCTGACTCCTCAACTACTCTAGTCTTGAGATTTTATACTCTATAAGCCTTAGCTTGAGAAGAGTATCCAATAAAATGTCCATTGTATGATTTCTCATCAAACTTGGGAATTTGATCTTTGGTATTAAAGATGGTTCAAGGACATCCAAATGACTTGAGAAAACAAATGAAAGTTTTCTTGTTGTGAGAAAGTTTATAAGGAGTCTTACCATGTGTCTTAACCACTCAAACTTTGGTTTACACATAGCAAGTAGTGTTATCTGCGTCTGCCCAGAAGGTAGTCGGTAGTTTAGAGTCAAACAACATAGTTCTTGCAGTTTCAATAAGTGTCATGTTTATCCTCTTAGCAACACCATTTTGCCGAGGAGTCTTGGGAGCACTATATTATCTTGTAATACCCTTTTCTTCATAAATTTATCAAGGATATGGTTCTTAAATTCAGTTCCCTAATCACATCTTATGGTTTTGACCTTGTGATCACATTGATTCTCAATCTTTAAGATGAAAGTTTTTAGAATCTTAGGGGTCTCATCCTTAGTTCTAATAAAGAACACCCAAGTGAATCTTATAAGTCATCTGTGATCACCAAACAGTAAGAGGTCCTTCCTAAAATCATTTCTCTGGTTGGGCCAAAGACATCCATATGTAACAAGTGTAGGGGAGTAATGATGGAGTTTCTTTCCTTTGGCTTTTGAGATACCTTGTGTTGCTTCCCTTTTAGGCACACAACATAATGTTTATCACTTTTAAACTCTTTCTTTGCCATTCCAGTTACCAAATTATTCTTAATTCATTTATTCATGTTTTTTAAGTTTACATAACACATTATTTTGTGACAGAGGATAGACTTATCACTATTTGTTTTAGATAGAAACCATGAAACTTCTCCTAATGGAGATGTTTCTTGAAAGTCTATCTTGTACATGTTCCCTTTCTTGGGGGCTCAGAGGAGGATATGCTCATGAGGAATGACCATCCCAGGCCTAAGATTAATGCACTCATGCTCAATAAAGAGCATGTTTTGACTCTGATCACAAAATTTAGATACATTCAAAAGATTGTATCCAAGCTCCTTGACAAATTTTAGCTTCTTAATGTGGAGCATACCAGTTATGACGTTGCCCCTTCTTGTAATGTAACCGCCATCATCTCCTCCAAAAGCAATTGGTCCTCCATCAATATTCTCAAATTTCTAAAGTAGTGACCTATTGCCTATATTTTCCTAGAACATCCACTATCAATGATCCCGACATTTTTGTTCGTCTTGAGTTGTTCCTGCACAAAAAAGATGGATAGTTACATTTGGAAACCCAAACCTTATTAGTCTTGGGCTAATCAAAAGAAGTTGAAGACAATGCAATAGTAACAGATCCTATTGTCATGTTTTGAGGATCACATGCTAATGCTGATGAAGAACTTTTAGTCACTTGGTCTTTCTTTGACTTCCACACCACCTTTGGAGTCTTAGACTTGACCTTCAACACTTCCGAAGTTTTGATAACTTCAAAAGTTTTGATGAGTGGACCTTTTCAAGATCTTGCTAACACTGTAGCAGGCTTTAGTGCTTCAGAAGTATTCCTTTCTTTTGAGACCAAGTTTTCTTTCGAAGGCAATTTTCTCCTTGTCTTCTTCTTCATTTTGGAGCTTCCAAAAGAAAATGATTTTCCTTCCCATATTTGTTTCTTTTCCAAAATCTTAGAAGTCTTTTTCTTGGTCATATAGACAATACGTTTTTGATTGTAGAGACAATCCTTAGCAAAATGAGAGATACTTCCACACATAACACAATCCATTTTCTTATTCTTACGAGTTTTCTTCTGTGAGCAAGGCAAAACTTGATCACTTTCCTTTTCCATCTTTATCCTTACAGATGATGTGGCAATTCTTTTAGGGTGGGAACTACCTTTGGAAGTTGATGGTTCAAGTTGGGTTGTAGTGGTACACAACTAATCAGCCTTCTTCATGGTGCTGGGATAAGTTGGACATAAACTAGAACTCCTAGTACTAGAATTTGAGTTTTTTTCTTTAGTCTTAACGAGATCAAAGCCTGAAGAATTAAAAACTTGTTTCTTCATAGAATGAAATATGGCCTTGATCTCTTGAGCTTTCTTTGCCCTTCTCTTGCTATTGCTAATCAAGTTCTTCCCTTCTTGAATTGGTCATCCCAACTTTCTCACTCTCCTCAGAAGGATAGTGACCCTTCTTCGCATGCTCTTCTTCACTCTTCTCAAAGGCATCCTTCGGTATCTTTTCTTCATCCTCATCAGCATAAGGGTCTATGAGGGGTAGTTCATCTTCACAAGTTCCACACCTAAGAGATCTTATAGACAAGATTGTGTGTGGAAGAGCTATCTTAATAGATCCCAATCTTGGCTTATATTGATAACAAACTTTGCATGAAAGGATGAGGATATGATGTTCTTGAAGGTCTCTTCTTCAAGAACACATTCTTTTGCCTAGGCTTTGCTAATCACAAGCTTAACCTGGCATTAAGTCAACTTAGTTATGAGATATTTGATTTGAGTCTTGTAATTTGTATGTTCATGTTTAAGAGTTGAAATGGTTTTCTCTAAGTTCTTTATTTTTAGTTTATAATCATTTTCAGCTCTTTTTAAGTTAGATTTTAAGATATCTAAGGACTCAAGCTCAGATCTCATCTCTAAGTTATATGACATGTATCTATTTACGTTAACAATGCATTCAGTTTTACAAAGATGTTCCAAGACTTTTGTTTTATCCTGGTCAGTCATAAGTGTTTGATTTGGAGATGCATCTTCAACCTGAAAACTCTAGTTAAAGCCTCATTCTTCATCAGCAATTGCATCTTGCTGCTTTGGATTTTCATTCTGGATGGTTTTCTCAGTGTAGTTTGGCCTGGCATGTGCTTGGCTACCATTTGTGCTTGGTGCCTTGCACTCTCTTGCAAAGTGACCCATTTGGTTACAGTTGAAAAACTTAATTTTGCTTTTGTCCAATCCACACTTTCCACTAGCTATATTGCTTGGATATATCCTCCCTGTCCTATTGTAGAACTTCTTGGCTTTATGAGTAAAGAGTGCCATCTACTAAACTATCTCCATGTATTCTAGGTTATCTGGATGAATACAATCAAGATCTTCAAGGGTGAAAAGAAAGTTTCCTATGCTTTCATTAGAAGACACAAAGGCTTGTGAAAAACTTGTCTCTTAGAATGGGCTTCCTTAGTGTAGCTTTCTCTTGGTGTCTCCGGAAGGTGTTGAAAGGACCCTTTTGTGAGTTATCAGGGTAGCGTATAAGATGATGATGTGTTTCAATACTATCCATTTCAACCACATGGAGGGCTGGACTCAGTTGATTGCTGGAGTTACCAAATGAACCTTGCATGTTCCTCCCCATCTGGGATCCACTAAGAAGAGAAATTCTTAAGGTTCTTAATTCTCTTGATAACAAGAAAATAATGTGTCCATTGTATAAGAAGAGAGGACATGAACTTCCTTACAATGTCCCTATTCTCAAGGGTCACTCAAACATCCATTAGAGTATCCACAATCTTAACATACCTCAAGTATTATTGAGTCATGGTTTCACCTAATTTGAATGTGATGTTCTCAAACTGTTGCTTCAGCAGATCCATCTTGTTCTCCTTGGCTTCAGTTGACCCTTTACATCTGCTTCAGTGTATCCCATAGTTGTTTAGTTGTTTCCCACTTCTTTAAGCCTTTGTATATGGAGTTTGGGCGAGCAGTTTGAAGGGATGTTAGGGCTTTTTAATCAAAATCTATTCTATTCCAGTATTCTTCAGAATAGTCAGCCACAACCTTTGGAATCATACCACCTCCAGCAGCAACTGAAGAGGTGCTTGGTATGTGAGGCCCTGGGACAACAGATTCCCACATCCTAGAGTCTTGTGACTTGATGAACCTTTCCATCCGTCGGCACCAAGTTTCAAACTCTTCAGGAGTGTTCAATTGGAACCTTGTCATGGTTCCAATTTCCATATCAGCTTTAGTGAGAGCTTCCATTTGAGATGTTAAGTATTTTTTGTGTGTGTGAGGATCTTAAGATGGTGAGATCTTACAATCAAGAGCCTGGAATGCTCCGATACCTATTGCAAGACCGTTTAGAGGGAACTTAATATCCTCACACATAAACTTTGCTTGTCCTCAAGCAAAATCACTTAAAATAGCAACTCCACCAAAAGACAAATAAATCAAGATACAAAAATGTCTTTCGAGAACTATACAAGCAAATTTGGTTTACACAAATATAAACAGTTAAGCACATGTGGAATGATATTAACATGTTAAAAACACACTTCTCACAAGGTGCACTCACACTCAGCTATATATATGGAATAATACATATGATGAAGTATGACTAATATGCTTAATTGCCTAGTATGAATACGTGTGAAATCATATGCTTGGTAAGGGATCAAATCTCCACCTGTGTTAGGTATTTACTTGCATAAACCATTAGGTCTTTGATGGGTTGTAATTTCGCTCGGGTTCAAGGCATGGATTATTCGGGGAAAAGTGGCTAAATGCTAAAAACAACGGTCTTGGCTTATTTCATAAACTAAAAGGAAACCAATAAAAGGGTTTCCTATACAATACTCAAGCTAGAAAAGATATGTTAACTTCAGGACTCGTTTATGGTCAGATCATCAAGATTGTATTGCATTTTCAAAAACTAGACCTCCTCCTTAACGAGATGATATATGTAGCAATCCTTATTAAGGGTCGTTCAACTAAAAGGAAACCAATAAAAGCACCCAACAATTTGAATGTTGAATTCTTGGATTCGATTTTGTTTTTTTTTGTTGCATTTTCCTTCTTGTAACCAGTTCCCCACACATTGCGCATCTTTCATATCATTTTTCCTTTCTCAAACACATATCTTGAAATACCATAAAATGATGGAACTAGTTTTCTTCTTCTTCCTTCTTTTTCTTTATTTCTTTCTTTAATTATTATTTTTTTCTTATTTTTTAAATAAGCCAAAACATGTCTTTAATGACAAAGGTTTTATCGAAGCCTTTTTTTTGGTTTAGTGGCATAGTGATTTGGAATATGAAAAATAAAAATGTTTCAGCTCAACGAGGCTAACGAGGGATAATGTTTGGGTTAGGATATTTGAAAATGGTAGAGGCTCGAGTGTTTGGTTTTTCTAATTGCTTAAATCCATTTTACGCAAGAAACACTTATAAGGTTTTGAAATACATACCCAAAACAAGTTCTAATTCACACGCAAAATAAGGCACCCTCAATATATCCACAATGAAAGCAAAAATGCATAAATACAAAGCTTGTTTAAGGCTAAAAAACTCGCACATTGGATAGGATTGGGTATAAGTGTTTCATTTTACATGTTTGAATATTTTCACCAACTCTTTTTACTTTTCAAAATATCACAAAAAAAAATTAAGATTATTTGGGTTTACTTTATTTGCCTATTTATTTCTCAAAAGCGTATATTTATAAATTGTTTCAAGTTTGCGGTGTTGTTGCCACAAACTAAAGTGGCTTTTTACAAAATATTTAATTATAATTTGGACCTATGTATAAACAAAGTATCAAGCATGTATTACCCTTCCCCACACTTAAAGATCACATTGTCCTCATTGTAATTCACAATAATATTAAGTAGAGAAAGGCAAACGAAAACTCCCCTAAAATGATGAGTCACATGCCTGCAATCGTTTTTCCCACATCCGCCTTGAATGAGCTCAAAAGAATACATCAGGATTAATCTAAAACAACACCAATTTATTTAAAGCAAAAAATTAATGTCCTAAGCACACAATACAAAATAAAAATAAACAGACTGAAAGTAACATATGACCATGTCTTGGTTACGGGTCCTTGGCTAGACCCTTCCCCACACTAGTTTTTTATGAGGTGGAGGTTTATCATCTCCAAGAATATTAGTTGGTATATAAATTTAGCCATTAACCGATTACCATCGACTTTGAAGCTTCATCCCTCATTGTTTTCAACTTTTGATAGCATTATGTGGAAAGACTTTTTCTTCATTTTTTTATATTTTCTATGCTCTAAATAAAATCAACTTTGTTAAATAATTTTTTTCAGATAAAACAAAATAGTCTAAAAATTGGATCGTCTTTCAAACTAACATGTGTCCCCGACAACAGTGCCAAAACCTTGATGGGTGCGGATTGTATATATATTTTGATAAAGAGTCTTCGCAAATATTAAGTTTTAATTGGTTATTACTAATACTAAACCTCACACACAAAACACAAGTGTACCTATCGTATGGTAATATAGTATTGGTAAGAACCGAGTATCAATCCATGGACACACTAAGCATACTCAACAACCCTCATAATTGACTATCAGTTTTATGTTTTATAAAATGATAAGTTAAACATAATAATGATAAATAAAATAAATAAAGATAGGTTGAGACTTTTGGTGATTCTTTCAGTGAAGTAAGGTTGTCGTTCTAATTAGACTATAGTTATGTAACTATGATAAATTGGAGGTGTGATTTAAATGTATTGATTAATGTAATTATGTTAATGTTTATAAAGATGAGCTAGCGCGATTTCTCGTTTATCCTGCTACCGTAGTGACTATGATCATGTTAGGCTAATTTTACTGCTTAGATCAAAACCCTAGTAATGTAGGTAAATCTTTTGTGACCTTTTTGACATACGATTTTTTAAAATATAACTTAATATTAAAAGAGAGTTGATCAAGTTCCTCCCTAACATACCATTAATTTTTGAAAACCCTAACAATTACTATAGATTTCTCAGACTAAGAAAAGGGAACGCGTAAATGATTAGAAAATGAAGGTGATATGATTTCAAATAACCATCTCTAATTCATTTGCCATAGATTTATTATGAAGACCGGTTTCATGAATAAAAGCTGATCATACGTATTTCAATCGTGTATGACAATGGCAATTACAAACCTTAAATTTATAACTTCCTCTTCAAATGTAGATGCTACCCATCAAAAGTTTTCCCAAGACCATCATAATATTAACATAATATATATATAACACCATTAGTTCATCACAAATTACATAAGTTTCATTAAATTAGGAAAACACATGAAGTCTAGCTCATAAGGAGCATGAACAGAACAACAAAAGATAAAACATAGTAATGAAATCATCGGTAAATTAGGACAATCAAACCGTTGATCCATAGTGGATGATGTTAAACGATCCCAAGCTTCTTCTAAGTGTTGAATGAACTTCCAAAACCTTCTAAGGACCTCCAAAGGTTGGGTTCCTGAGAGGGAATACCAACACTTCAACTTCCAAAAGCTCATCTTCAAGTTGCAAATGAAGCCTTATTTATAAGCTTTTTGGAGTGTTTAAGCACGACCCCATTCCTAAAAGGCACAACCCCGTGCTAGTACAATGTACGTATAAGTTGGTCGGCTCGTACACTCACATGTTGTCGGGCACGACCTCGTGTTCAATGGGGCACAACCCTGTGTTTGTGTTGGGGCACAACCCTTTGCCTCCTGGGGCACGCCGTCATGCCTCGGTCGAGGAACCGTTCTTTTTGTCCCGTCAGATCAACAAACACGGGGGTGTGTTGATTTAAGCATGGGGTGTGTTTCAGGCTGGGCATGGTGGCGTGCCTCTTGAAGCACGACCCTATGCTTGAATTCCAAATCTTTGTTTTCTTCATTTTCTTCTTATTTAAGCTCCTTTTGTTCATCATGGTATTTTCCAAGCCTGAAACACAATATGAACGATTTAAGTATCAAATCATCATTTTCAGTAAGAGTATCGGGAGTGATTGATATGCAATTGATGTGTTTTATATGAATGATTTGGATCACATAAGTATGTGAGGCCCTAAGACAACAGATTCCCATATCCTGGAGTCTTGTGACTTGATGAACCTATCCATCTATCAGCACCAAGTCTCAAATTCTTTAAGAGTGATCAATGCGGAGATTGTCATTGTTCCTGTTTCGATGCCAACTTTAGTGAGAGCTGTCGTTTGAGATGTTATTTTATGTGTGTGAGGGATCTTAAGATGGTGAGATCTTATATTCAAGAGCCTAGAATGCTCTGATACCAATTGCAAGACTGTTTAGAGGGATTGGTCACTTACAACACAAGCACACATTAAGGAGAGTTGTTTTAGAACACGTAAAAGATCAAATAGGGAACTGCTAACACACAAGAATGATACTAAAAACACAAGAAAAATATAAGACAAAACTTAGAACAACAACAAGACAAGTACATGGTTTTCAAGAATGTTGTATATTTCTCTCAAGTTCTTTAACAAGTGTAAAAGCATAAAGAAATATGCAAGGACCTAAGATACTTTATACTAGATCCTACAGCCAACCATACATATAAGACCAACTGGATACATTTGAAGTAGAAAACAAAATAAAATGTAGAGTCAAAAGGCAGATTGCCTTTTGATTACTTACTATGACATGTCATAGTTCACATCCTAATATATTACAAAAAGGATAAAAGTACATAAAGTAGAAGGAAATACTCAAGAACTCAATGTATTGTTTCGTAAAAGCAAGGACCTTTTCACCAACTTTTGTAAGTTGGTGACTGAATACGGTTACAATTGTGAAGTCGGCTTTGATCGGTAAACATCCGAGCATGTTCTTGACAGAAGGATAAACAATAACACAAACCAAAAGTCAAACAATAATACGAACTATAATTGAATGGTTTCATTGATAAAACCTAACGATTACAAGCTCGTTACAACATAAGAATCAAGACTCTTGGCAAGGGGAAGATCGAGCATGATCTCCCCTCTCATCCGACAGCCCTAGGCTCCGGGCAGAGTTCCTCTCAATACCCTCAACTCTCTACACATTTAAACTGGTATATATAGGTCTCGGCCCATATTAGATGCGACTGGGCCCATTCGTGCGATTGGACCACGCGTATGGTTCAATCGTACGACTGGACCATGCGTATGGCTCAATCGTGCGACTGGACCATACTTATGGTTCAGTCTTACGAATGTCCCAATCGCACCTCTCAGTCGCACGGCTGGTCCATTAGCATGTCTCAGTCGTACGACTGAGTCTCATTCGCATATGCTCCTGCGAATGACCCAGTTTCATGTGTTTACAACATATCAGGTGCATTACATTAAGCCTAGACTATTCGACAAGCGACGAACACACTATATATGACTATATATGCTCCAACAACAATTGAAAGTGATTCTGCTTTATAATAAAGTACATAAGATAAAGCATGTATTCAAAAGTCTTCGGAAGATAATTTGTGTTCACTTCTTGGCTTCGGAACACTGTCTTTGAAGCTTCAGAAGACTTCACATTTGGCTTTGGAAGATGTTGGCCTTAGCTTAGGAAGATTTCACACTTAGAATATTTCTAGTGAATGGTGTAAAACTTCCAAAGCATCTCTACATCTATACTTTCGTACATGCATGAAGGAAAGACATTGAATGTTTTAGGTGCATCAGCCTTTCATAAAACCTTCTAGAAGTGCTACACTCCATAACCTCATCAACATTTTAATATTTTCAACTCAATTTGAGCTACTTGGAGACATTTTTCTTGATCCTTCTTTTCTCTCTTCTCAATGGAGATCATGGGTTTGTATTTGACAGTTGTGGTTGCTGAAGCCTACTGAGTAGTTGTTCCTTGGGTGCTTTTGGTAGATGGGTTGGATGAGTTAGATGTCATCTTCTTGATAGCTTTGGCCTTTGGTTTACATGGAGCTTTTGATGTTGTTTTGTGGGGTTCACCATCATGCTTGAATTCTTTTGTTGAAGTTGTTGAAGCTCTTGATTCCTTTGCTGTAACACCCAGATATTTTTGAAGCCGATGAAAGAAGAAAAAGAAATAAAGTCCAAAGTCGAGGGACAAAACCCGCCAACGAGAGAAATTTGGGTGAGTGGGGGTATTAAAAGGGAGAGGGCAGCCCTTACCCTGTCCCCACACCCCCAAAATCAGCTAAAGAGAGAAAAAGGGACAAAAGAAGAGAAAGGTTGGTTCGAGTGGATTCAAGCATGCAAAATCATCGTGTAGCGAGTCTAATCGAAGCTCTTCTCGTTGTGGTCATTTGTGTGAGTTCTAGGACCCATCTTTTACACGTTTTTGAATTATTTTGGGGCTGAAACACATCTGAAAATCATGTTTGAAGTGTGTGTGTGTTTGACCCGTTTGTGTATGTCTGTGTATGTGTATGACTCGTTTGGGTCTTACTTTTGAGCTTATGTGTGCTTGAATGGTGTTGTGGTATGCATTCCTAAGGTTATGATGGTTGATTTGGGCTTAGAATGGGTTTGGATGAGCTTGGAGGTCGAAAATGGCCGATTGGGTTCGGGGGTGAGCTACATTCTGCACAGTTAGGGCTATGCGACAGAATGGCATGCCAGTCGTGTGACTGAAGCCACACGCATGCCAGTCATGTATTTGAAGGTCAATCGCATGTGAGACGTTCGACTGAAGCCCATACGCCTTCCAGTCGTGCGACTAAGGGTCAATCGCATGGGGAGTCACGCAACTATGGGCCCATTCTCTTAAGCGCTCATTCGCATTAGTTCTATCCGCACTAGTTCCATCCACACAAAGTGTTCTTTCGCACTAGTTCCATTTGCATGGGACTCATCCGCATTGATTCCATCCACATGAGGTTCATTCGCATGGGTGTTCATCCGCATTGGTCCATTTGCATGATGTTCAGTCGCCTGGAGGCCATGCAACTGAAGGTTGCCCATACGCCCAAATAGGGCTGGTGTACCTGAGGAAAAGTGTAGTCTAATTACCGACTTTCGGGGGAAAGTGCAGATGTAAGTTTTGACGTGGAAGTTCCCGTAAGTTCATGTAAGGTGACTGTTGAGGCCTTAGTGGTTGTGTTGGCCATGATGATGATGTTGCATGTTTATGCATGATGTATGTGATGTATGTGATGTATGTATGATGCCTTGTATGATGTTAATGACTATGTACGATGATGTTCCTTACTATGTATGTTAATCTTTCCTGTGACTTTACGTTGAACATTAATGAATGAAATGAAAGTATTATGTAACGTAAAGTGGAAGATAATGAAAAGAGGAACATGATGAATGCATGCATGCATTAATGAACAAGTGAATGTAAGAAAGTCTTGCAAGCAAATGTATGGAGGTGCACACCCAATGATGGTGTTAGCTCAACGGTGTGCGGGTTAGCTACCCCGAAGGATGCACACTGTGTTCCAATATTGTGATTGACCATATGTATGGGATCCTTGCCGCTTGCGCTAGGTGCTGGAGTCAGCTTCGTGCATAATGTTTGAGGTCTATGAAAGACCTCAGGCCCAGTTATCCGCTTCGTGCATAATGTTCGGGGTATAGCATATGGCATGTTGGGTTTTGTCATATGTAAAACAAGCTAGTTTAACCATTTAAACTTGAAAAAATCGCAGCGGAATATAGGTTTAACAAATTGTTAGTAATCTGAAAATTTTCACCATTTAAAACATAAACAAAACCCAAGAATAAGGATCATATAAACATATGTGAAATTGTGTACTATCAAACAAAACATGACAACCATAGGGTGTTCAAAGATACAACCTTTCTTGTACAAGTTGTTGTATATGTATAAAATGAAGAAGATGATGTTCTTGAGTTGATAGCCTTAAAAAGAGAAGACCTCAAGCTTGTAATACCCACAAGATCTTCAAACACTTAGCTAGTTAGGGAGCTTTACACCAAAGCACCTTCAAAATCTGAAATTTTAGCCTTGTTGGAGCTGAAATCCAAAAATATTCAGTCTTGTTGAGAGCTTTTCTTTGCATAAGTGTGTGTAAGAGAAAGGTGAAATGATGGAAAGGTGAAATCCAAGACAAAGGGGAGACCCAATGTCCCTATATGGGCGGCCAAAATAAGCCCATCCAAATAGGTTTCTCCCCCCATTTTAGTTTTATAAAAAATGTTACACTCTTACCTTTCATTTCATAAAATTAAAACCTCTTTTAATTTTATAACAATAACACAATTTTATTTGTTATTATTTAACCAACTTAAATAATGAAACAAATAATTTCTCATGAACAAATCCATATAATGTTGTTCTTTTACAAAAGCAACGTTTTAGAAAAACCCATTTTCTAAATTGGTGTTGGTATTTATTTGTTTGATCTTATCAACAAATAAATACTAATTGGTGTTTGTATAGCTTGTTATTGGGTATGAGCCGACTTGGATCATAACATACTAACCACATCAATCTTGTATATGTCTTGGGCATATAAGGTCCAACAATCTCCCACTTGCACAAGATTCATAGAAGATTGA
>BJCM01201138.1:0-11835 GCA_018326385.1 Flaveria bidentis | reverse complement strand
ACCTTGTAGAGCTTGGTGTAGGCATTTTGCTTTTGAGCTGTGCGTTGGGCTCGTATCTCAGCAAAACAAGCTGCCCATTCATCCTTTTTTATATCAACTTCAGCGTCCGAGGCTTGGGCTTGGCTTTCATTCTTCTCTGTTTCCTTTTCCATCTCATCCAGTTTGTCGAATGTAGCACTGCCGAGAGTATCACCCAAGTTGGGGATCACATTGCCCTCTCAGTCAGTGTATTCTGGATGGTGTTCGGCTGTCACATCTTCAATCTCTATTTCATCTATGTCGTTTAGCTCGTCATCACTCATAATATCAACCTTTGGAGCGTCTTTGACGAGCTCATATATATTTAGCCTGAACATCTCCGCAAGTTGCTCATCAGTCAGGTCGTGTATGATTTCTCCTTCTTCGGGAGTGTAGCTCACCGACCATCCGACAATCCCTTGCAAATCAAGAATCATGGTGAATTGAGACTTGATTTGCTACAGGGGAGCAACATCATATTCATCTTTCTGTGATGTTTGATTTTTGTCTTTATATGTCAACTTTTCCACAGCAGGGGCTGAGGATGATGCTCCTTGGTCTTGTGTTCTCTTAGTCCTTCTTTCTTGACCTTAAGCAGAGGCTGATGCATCCGCATCACCTTTATCATCATCATCTTCTTCTTCTTTCTTCTTTCCCCTTGATCCTTCATAATCACTGTCATCTTCTTCATCAAACTCATCATCATCACCATCATCTTCATCATCATCATCATCTTCACCTTCTCGGATCTTCAGAGGCTCATCTTTTGATCCTTTAAGTCTGAGCATGATCTTCTTGTTCTTGGCCTCTAACTCCTCAATCCTCTTAATCGAAGCCAACACCAGCTTATTTTGGCTTGTAAGCGCATGGTGGGCACGGCTTAAAGCCCTCTCATAGTGAGCACTCTTCTCGCTCAGATGCACTATCTGCTTAGCTTGTGCAACATTCACCTTCATCATCTTATGTAGATGTGAAGCCCTAAGCTCATCAGTGGCAAACAGCCTTAGCATGATGTTGTTTAGGTTGGTGAGCTGTTCTTCTAACCCAATTTGGGGTAGAGTGGTTCCATTGGTGAAGGTAGAGTGGGTTGAGGGACCTGCTTGGTGGCTGGTGGTGGTAGTGGTGGATGTGGTGAATATGGGTGGTGGGATAGGAGTGGATGGTGAAGGGGTGGTTGTAGTAGTGGTGGTTGGGAGTGTGGTAGTGATGGTGGTTGGGAGTGTGGTAGTGGTGGTAGGTGTGGTAGTGGTGGTGGTAGTTGTGGTAGAAGTGGTGGATGTGATGGTGATCAAAGTAATCCTCTTTCACTTGCTCTTCATCTCATGGGGCTAAGCCATCCTCTTCTTCCTCGATCCATTAGAGAAGGATGCTCCCCCTTGGCTGATGGGATGGTCCGGGATGTAAGATGGATCAGTATCAGTAGTAACAGCATCCCTAGACTCATCCTGGCGTCCACTAACCGCCCTGATCCCTCTCTCAGTGGCCACGACCCGGCTTCCCACCATCCGTACCAATGGCTCCTCATCCGACTCGTCCTCCTCATCCATCTGAATGTCTTGGTGGAATGGTGTCGGCTCGGATCCACCCAGACCCTCACCTCCTTGACCATCACCATGGTCATCATCGTCATCTGAGTCATCGGTGGGTAGCTCAATAGGCTCTACATCGGAATAACTATCATCGTGACGCCACATCTTATGAGAAGGCACCACGTAATCAGCATAGGCAAGGTGCCCAAACAATCTCCTCACAGGGGGTTTCACCTGCTTCCCCTGTACACTTTCATCCTTCCCAGAGTGGTGTCATCCATCACCTCTAGTGTTCATGTATCAATACTCTCCTTGGGCAGCGAGGGAAGCTTTTGGTCAATAATCAACTGAAGGAAACGAGGGTACATGCAGAAACCCTCCTTTCCATTGGCTTCGATGTTCTCTATCATATACTGGAAGATCATCCGAGAGAAACTGAACGGATGGTTCAGTACCAGAGCTACGTAAGCATTCTGGATTTGATCTGACATCTCATCAAATCCACTTTCCTAGAGGCTATGCATTTGAGTAGGACATGTGCCAAGTACTTGAACTGGGGGCACAGGTTGCTCTTGTTGAGCACAGCAGCATTAATGTCCCCAACACTTGGCCCTGAGAAAACAACCTTGAACCATCTGTGGATGCAACCTGGTTAGGCAATCACCATCTTCTCCCAACTCCAACACCCTCGTCAGATCTACCTCGTTGATCTCAATCTCCTCACCAAATATGGAACTCCGAATACGATGCGGCTCAGCAGACCTGTCTACTACAACGCTTTCCCAGAAGGCCTGCTGAATCGATCGATATGGTGTGCATAGGGTAGATATGGCCTTGAAGATCCTCGATCTCGGTAGATATGGCCTTGAAGATCCTCGATCTCCGTAAAAAGGCAAACATATCAGCGAAATCAGAAGCATTCTGGGAGGTGACGTCAAGATGCACATAGAGGTTATGCTTTGTGCTCATAGTCCATCTACTTCCCATGTTTCTGTTACACAAGATACATAAACGTTAGAGTTTTTATAAGCGAATGACATTTGATTTTAATGGACTTGAATCATTTTGTTCTGTCATGCGAATGGACAGTGCGACTGAGTCTTAGTCGTGCGAATGAGTTCAGTCGTGCGAATGAGCTTGCGACTTAGCTGAGTCGTATGCTGTTTTATGCGGTTGAACCAGTCGTGCGACTGAATTCATACGCATGGTTCATTCATGCGGTTGAGTCATTCACCCATTTCAATCGTGCGATTGATGTTCATCAGTGTGTCCATTCGCATATGTCTCTGCACGGTACTGTAGAATCTGTTCTTGGTCTATACTTGATGTTAAACATTTAGGTTAGACTCATTGGATTCGCAATCAATCAAAATAACACTTAGTACTAAATAAATCGACGATTATGTCCATGTTAGTGGTTTATTTTGAAGATTTTGTCTCGGTTTAATTTTCACCCAATTAGGTCATTAGGGCTTGATTAAACTGAGCATTTAGGTCGATATTCGTCTCGCATTACCTGTAGAAACAGAGCGTAATAGTTAGTGTCACAAACAGGAACCTAAATCACGGATACGAATTTTGAGCAGGGTAACCTTGCTTTCATGAAGTTTAAGTGCAATTTAGGGGGTGATGAGTATCTGCGACTGATTCCCCTCTATTTATACTAGGTTTTCCCTATTTGCACTCTTGATTCGTGCGACTGAATCTCAGTCATGCGACTGGTTCAGTCTACCACATTCATTCCTGCGACTTGGGTTCAGTTGTGCGACTGACTCAGTCGGTCTCCTCCATTCGTACGAATTGTTCATACTCATGCTTATTTGTGCGACTGGTCCATACTCATGGTCCAGTCGTGCGAATGACTCTGACTTATGAATTTGACCTTATGCACTTTCAACCCCTTAACCTGTTAATAATTGATAAGACATTATGAGCAATGATCATCTCAGACATGACCTTTTTAATTTGAAAAATTGTTGATCACCTCAGACGTGATCCTTTTAGCTTAAAAACCCGATTGGTCACCTCAGACGTGACCCCTTTTAAGTGAGTGTTTCATAGATTGAATTCCGATGCATTTTCCGACTTTTACCTACTTAATGACTAAAAAACTAATAAATAAAACCACTATAAATTAAAGAAAAAATTAAGACATATTTTTGTATTTTTTGATTTGAGATGGATTTTAAACCTATTAGAGTAATTCTAATCGATTTTACTTCCTGGACAGCACAACTTCAATTCTAGTTTGTTATTTCTGGTGCAATTCATTATGGAATCATACATGTATACCGTAATCATTTAGGGCATTTTAATAAACTATTTTGATGCTATATTCTTGTTTCCACTGAGAGTCAATAGCAATTTTAGGAAATCATACTAGAGCTATAAGGTCCACACAATGATTTTGACTTTCAAGAACTACAGCTCACGATGATTGTCAGTATACTTGTCCTCTTAAATCCATACACAGATTTTTGACACACATTGGTGATGATTTATGGATTTAGGAGGACAAGTATACTGACAATCATCGTGAGCTGCAGTTCTTGAAAGTCAAAATCATTGTGTGCACCTTATAGCTCTAGTATGATTTCTTATAATTACTATTGACTCTCAGTGAAAACAAGAATCTAGCATTAAAATAGTTTATTGAAATGACTCAAATGATTCTGGTATACCTGTATGATTCCATAATGAATTGTACCAGAAATGACAAACTAGAATTGAAGTTGTGTTGTCCAGGAAGTAAAATCGATTAGAATTACTCTAATAGGTTTAAAATCCATCTCATATCAAAAAATACAAAAATATGTCTTAATTTTGTCTTTAATTTCTAGTTGTTTTATTTATTAGGTTTTTAGTCATTAAGTAGGTAAAAGTTGGACTATGCATCGGAATTTAATCTATGAAACACTCACTTAAAAAGGGTCATGTATGAGGTGACCAATCGGGTTTTTAAGTTAAAAGGATCACATCTGAGGTGATCAACATTTTTTCAAATTAAAAAGGTCATGTCTAAGATGATCATCGCTCATAACGTTTTATCAATTGTTAACAGGTTAAGGGGTTGAAAGTGCATAAGGTCAAATTCATAAGTCAGAGTCATTCGCACGACTCGACCATGAGTATGGACCAGTCGCACAAATGAAGCATGAGTATGAACCATTCGTACGAATGGAGGAGCCCGACTGAGTCAGTCGCATGACTGAACCTAAGTCGCACGAATGAATGTGGTAGACTGAACCAGTCGCACGACTGAGATTTAGTCGCATGAATCAAGAGTGCGAAAAGGTTCAGTCGCACGACTGAAGGAAAACCTAGTATAAATAGAGGGGAGTCGGTCGCAGATACTCATCACCCCCTAAATTGCACTTAAATCGCACGAAAGCAAGGTTACTCTGCCCAAATTTCATATCTGTGATTTAGCTTCCTATTTGTGACACTAACGATTACGCTCTGTTTCTAAAGGTAATGCGAGACGAAAATCAACCTAAATGCTCAGTTTAATCAAGCCCTAATGACCTAATTGGGTGAAAACTAAACCAAGACAAAACCTTCAAAATAAACCACTAACATGGACTTAATCGTCGATTTATTTAGTACTAAGTGTTATTTTGATTGATTGCGAATCCAATGAGTCTAACCTAAACGTTTAACATCAAGTATAGACCAAGAATCGATTCTACAGTACCGTGCAGAGACATATGCGAATGGACACACTGATGAACATCAATCGCACGATTGAAATGGGTGAATGACTCAACCGCACGAAAGAACCATACGTATGAATTCAGTCACACGACTGGTTCAACCGCATAAAACAACATACGACTCAGCTAAGTCGCAAGCTCATTCACACGACTGAGCTCATTCGCACGAATAAGACTCAATCGCATTGTCCATTCGCACGACAGAACAAAATGATTCAAGTCCATTAAATTCAAATGTCATTCACTTACACAAACTCTAACATTTATGTATCTTGTGTAACAGAAACATGGGGAGTAGATGGACTATGAGCACAAAGCATAACCTCTGTGCGCATCTTGACGTCACCTCCCGGAATGCTTCTGATTTCGCTATGATTATTGCCTTCCTACGGAGATCGAGAATCTTCAAGGGCATATCTACCCCATGCACACCATATCGATCTATTCAGCAGGCCTTTTGGGAAATCGCTGTAGTAGACAGGTCTGCTGTGCCGCATCTTATTCGGAGTTCCATATTTGGTAAGGAGATTGAGATCAGCGAGGAAGATTTGAGGAGGGTGTTGGAGTTGGGAAAAGATGGTGATTGCCCAACCAGGCTGCATCTACTGACGGTTCCAGGTTGTTTTCTCAGGGCCAAGTACGCTGGGGACATTAATCCAGGCGTGCTCAACAAGAGCAACATGTGCCCCCAGTTCAAGTACTTGGCACATGTGCTCCTCAAATGCATAGCCTCTCGGAAAGGCGGATTTGATAAGATGTCAAATCAAATCCAAAATGCTTACGTAGCTCTGATACCACTTATTAGGATCGTGTACGTACGAAGTACTAACTGATAATGCGTGAAACCAGATCAAATAGTGTGGAATCCTATTTGATTGGTGATCCAATCAGTGAGAATGTAGTTCTGATCAATCTAACGCTTAAAGAAACGTTAAGAACGATTAGAACAAGATCAACTGCGATCTATGAAGTTGGAATAGGCTTTCTGGAGTCTCTGGACGGCTAGGGTATGAATATGTGTCAAAAGTCTTGAAGTGTTACATTTTTCCACGAATTAGGTGGTATTTATAGGTTAGGGTTTTTCAATCGTGCGACTGAATTGCGATGAATCCATACACACAACTGAAGATTCAGTCATGCGACTGAGTCAATCTTATGTCTCAATCGTGCGACTGATCCAGTCTCCTGGTTCAGTCATGCGACTGGTCCATTAGCATGATGTATTCAAGCGTATGGTCCATTCGCATGAAGACTTCATACGATTCAGTCTAAACACGTTTCTCAATTATTATTGACTAAGAACTATGCACAATAACCTCAAACCTATATAGTTAGTTCAATATACTTTATTACACAATAAACAATGAAACATTAAACATTATAAATATTAATGAAACATTATAAGTATCAATCACATATTGTATTTCATTCAACTCGTTCATTACATATATGTAAGACATGACAGACATTTACATTAAACTCCTAAATTAGGTACATATGTATCAACATTAAACTTACCTGCTTACGATCTAATTGATGTGTTTAAGCTCGGGTTTTTATCGGTTCACACGCGAAGAACAGGGAGGTAAAATTCGATCTTGCGATGAGTTGGTTATGCAAATGAGTGTTTAGAGAGGTTAAAAGGAACGAATGGGATGATTCTCTCTATTAAATAGGTTCAATTTGTACGTTAGGGTGTCAAACAAACTTCAAGTTCCATTCAACTATTTCGGTTACTAAAACCTATTTAATCGATAGTTTAACTCTAACTAGACATTGTATTAAGGTTGGGATTGATTATACGAACGCTTCCAATCGTTTAATTTGATTAATCGACACATTGTATACGTTGACAGTTATGAATCAACTTTGATTGTTGATTTCGATTTAAATCCCTTAAATGTCGAATGAAATAGTTCAATTGGTCATGGGTTCGAATTCGCGATGATGCTATGGTTCGATTGGTATTTTTTTACAAGTTCAAAACGTTTAGATTTGGACTTCGGTAGTCACCGGAGTTCGGCCGGAGTGTGGTCGGCCGGTGACTGGAAAAACGGGGAAAGAGAAAATGGGCGGGGGGTTGGGTTTGTAACATTAGAATTTTACACTTTGGTCCCTCAGTTCTGGATTCTTATCATTTCATGCTAAAACTTTCATTTAAAGTTTCAAAATTAACAAATTAACCCCCTAGACTTAAACTAACTTTAAATTTTAAATTTTTTTAAGGTTTAATAATAATTTTTAAAATTCAATTATTAGTAATACTAATATTATTATTATTATTATTCTCAGTTATTATTATTATTATTGTTTTAATTTTACTTTTATTAATATTATCATCATCATTATTATTATTATTATTAGAATTATTATTATTATGATCATTATTTATTTATTATGTAATAATTGACATTATTAACTTTCAAATTAAATAAGCATAAGTAGCCCATGAGTTTCATAAATGCCAACAATAGCCTTTACAAGAATTAACAACGTTAACTTTTAATTAACCCAAAAATACACGATGTTACAACAGATCTGAGCACTGATTTAGAAAAGAAGGGTGAAATTGAAGCCAAGCCTACTATATACTTTTATAAGTTAAATCAAGAATAAGAAATGGAGACTATAATGGATGAAGCACAAATTCCACCTCCAGTTCAAAACACATTCGAGTTTGATGAGCCACAATTAAATTGTCCCTGTGTGTTGATTAATGACGAGCAAAATGTGGAGGAATTGAAAAGGAAAGAACAATGTGAGGAGGCCTTGGATAATATGGAAGTGGTCCTCCATAATCTCGTTGATGGGAAACCACACAATTTCATCTTTGGAGGACGAGTCTGGAGATGAGTTGGTGAACATATCTCTTGTTGAAGAGAAATGAGGATGGTTCGACGCATTTAGCGACCTTAATGATCTAGAAGCACTATTTTACAGGAATCCAACCTTGGTGATCAAAGGATAACCAAACCAAGAAGAAGATTTGCAAGCGGATGAGTTCATTAATGAACCAATGACCATGGTGATACTCAATCCACATATTTGCACCAAAGATAGTCGGCTCGTTATTAAGCATTATGATCATTCATCACATAAATCAAATGAATCACGAGAAAGGGAAACTACTTCATGGACCAACGAACGATGAAAATGCGACATCCTTGCATTAAAAATTACAAATCAACAATATATTATTAGTCACCTCCTTCATTACACATGTTGTATCATTTTTGGTCAAGGTAAATACAAGTGCTGGTGGCAAGACCCGTTTGCATCGTGTTTGTATTTACCATTGGTTTCCTTATTAATCGGTAGTGAATGCGCTAAATCAAATGGGATGGATAAGTTTTGAGATATCACAAGCCACTTGTTTGTTAATTTGTTTCGTTACTTGCCTTAAAAAGTTTTGCATATAGGGTCGAGTCAAGCTGATGACTCATTAATAAATAAGCGCTTCTGGGAGGCAACTCGAGGATTTGTAAGTCTTTCATACTTATTTGCTTTTGTGTATTTATTTAATTAGCTTTATTTATTTTTTCGGTTAAAGATCAATATTAAAGTGTGATTCATCTTGAGAATGGATGATTTTGGTTGAAATCTTAATGCGCAAAATCGCTTAGCGACCGTTTGAGAATTTGTTGGGCATGTTTTCATAGATTTCTTCAGGGGAATTTTTGTTTCACCTTCTTTTTCCCCTCCCTATTTGCTTTTTTTGCATTACATGTCCATATATTGGTACATTGAGGGCAATGTACATTTCAACTGTAAGGTTGTCTAGGTTTTTGGGAACTTTTCCAAGTCACTTATATATTTCTCATTGCACCTTATAATAATCCTATTTTGGGAAAAAATCAAATTTGATTAAATAACATCCATTTATATTTATTTTAGATCTTAAAACATGATTGAATTGTTAACATCATAGAATTAAGAGAACCCAAATAGATAACGATAAAATGATTTGGATTTTAAGTGAGCAATGCAAGTTGAAAATATGATATTTACACATGAGTTTGAACCTTACCTTTATCCATTCATTTATGTAAGCTTATTGGTGCCTTTGTCATATGAGATCACATGATTTAATGTTTGTTTACATATTTTTTTATTCTTGAATGTGCTAGATGTGCCTTCATGTGAGTACTTGCCTAGAATATGCATTTCAAAACCTTAAACTGATTTTTTGCATGAAAATGACATAGGCATTAGGAATACCCACCTTATAAGCCAAATTTATTTTCTTTTACTTCACCCAATTATTACCATTAGTCACCATGTTGAGCTATTTTCCTTTTTTTATTTGTTATTACCCATATCATTAGCCACTTAGCCAAATTAGCCATTTTTGTCTTTTTAACCATTATGATAAATTATGATTATTTCTAGTTGTCTAAATCTTGGAATCGAATTTGTTTAATATTTATTTGTTTCAATTAGGCATCCATTGTTTGGAAAAAAAAGAAAAAAAATGAGGAATAGAGTGCTATATTGTTATATTATGTTGTTCAAATATGAATAAATAAATGTGAGTCATTTAATGCATAAAAGAGAATGAATTTCATGGATAGCTCACGTTTAGTAGTTTTGTACTAGTTTAGTTACATTAATTCGTGTTTATGTATTAGTGTAATGTATCATACATAGCATCTAGATTTCTAGAACTTTTACCCGTTTAACCACTTTTACCAAAAATTCCATACTTTTTTTACCTAAGCCCTTTCAACTTTTTTTACCCAAGCCCTTTCAACTTTTTTTACCCGAGCCCCATTACAAACTATTAAAATCATTCAACCACTCGATTCTTTTATGAATGAGGACACTTACAAACCGTTAAAACTTATTACTATGTTTGTATCATTGGTTGGCATTGAGTAATTCACTTATACACTTATACATATAAATAATCGAGTGGTTGAGTGATTTTTGAACGGTTTACACTCATTCATAAAAGAAATTTCTAAGGCATGTGATACACATTTGAATAGTTCTAGTACTTTTTTGAAGACCAATCTTAAAACACTTGATTTCTTCTTATAAGTGTGTCATGTTTGATAGTCAATTATGAGTTTGGATCTTCATTTAACAAATGGTTTGTCTCTCACCATCTTTTATATCAATCGGATTTCTTTTGTTAAATGGTTACATGAGAGTTTGTTTGAGGACAAGCAAAGTTCAAGTTTGGGGATGTTTGATATGGTAATAAATATACATGTTTACAATATATATATATATATATATATATATTTATGTGCATTTTAAGTCATTTTTTATACAATATTCATAATTTAGACATTTTTTGTGTTTTATTTGAATTTTGTAATATTCGGATGAAGCTCGGCGATTTTTATGAAGAAAGCCCAAGATTTGAAGAGGTTCAAGAGGAAAAATGCTTCTGATATAAACATATTAAAGTTGAATATGACCATATAAGTTGTCAAATCCCAAATAGCTAAACTTTGATGCTGAATATGGTCATGTCACTTTAGATATGGCCATATTCAGCTAGAAAACAGGTTTATAACCCTAGTACACCTCATTTTCAACATAACTTTCATTTTTTCAAAACCCTAGCCTCCCTCAAACCCATAGGTGTTTTTGAGTATTTCTCAAGAGTTTTTAGGAGATTTGAAGGTCAAGATTAAAGATTTCACACTTTCAAGAAAGATCTAACATCATCCACCCCATTTCCACTCAAAATTGGTTTGAATTCCTTTAGATCTACTATGAGTTCTTACATGTTCTTGAGTTTGGGTGTGTCTTTTGTAAGCTTATAGGTTATACTCTTATTATCACTTGGATTAGATGAAACTTAACATGATTTAACAACTTGCACATGATTCTTGGTGTCGTTTATGTTAATGTCATAAAACATGATGGTGAATGAAAGTTGGGGGTAGTTGGGGGGTTGTTGGGTGTCAAATCTAGCAGATAAATAATAAAAACTAAAAATAGAAGTAAATTGAAAAAAGTAGAAAAACTCCAACAAGTTGACACGCCAGTGTCAAAACTGTAAAGGAAATTCCATGCAGCCGTGTTAAGGTTCTGTTAGAAAAATGAAAATTGAATTTTTTTGTATTGTTTTTTATTGTGAAAAGTAATAACTAAAAACGTTAATTAAATTATGTAATAAATTCAAATATGAAAACTAATTCTAACACGAATGTAATTTCTTAGTTTGATTTAGTATATGATATCAATAACGATTACAATGCAATTGTAGAGATTAATGAAGAGGCTGATGCAACCTAAACATCCAAAGTCTATCCTGCATGCTGCACAAGTGCAATGAAGAAGAATGCTTAGGAAGTTTCACACATGCAACAGAAATATTTTAAGTGTGAAATCTTCCGAAGCCAAGACCAATATCTTCCGAAGCCAAAGATGAAGTCTTCCGAAGCCTGAGAGACAAAGTCTTCCGAAGCTTCAGACAGATTTCTTTCGAATACTTTTGACACATGCTTTATTTGATGTATTGTTCCATAAAGCTGGACACCTTTCTGTTGTATCTCTGTAAAGTCACCAACTTACATGAGTTGGTGAAAAGGTCCATGCTTTTGGTAACTATACATTGA
>BJCM01201129.1:0-25749 GCA_018326385.1 Flaveria bidentis | reverse complement strand
ATTTCTGTAATTTTGGGCGAAGAATTCTCATATTCCCTCGCTGAGTCAGCGAGGGATAAAACCACTTCAGCGAGGGATGTACATGTGGGCGAGTGATTCCCATAATCCATCGCTGACACGCTTTCTCTGGGCGAGAGATTTTCACAATCACTCGCCACATTAGCAAGGGATGGACACGTGGAACGATAAGATTAACTTTTTTATTTAATAAACTTCATTTTTGACCGGTTATTTTAGTATTCGTTTTGGTCAAATGGTCATTTTCGTAATTTACCCTTAGAGTATTCTTTAAAAAACCATGTAGTGCATTTTTTTGTTAGTCCCGTCCATGTTTTAATTTATTTGGTCGTTAAAAAAATACAGTGCACGTTTTGAGGTGTACAATATGCAATGAAAGTTATAAGTTGCACCTGTTTAAAAATTAGAATGTGCACGTTTTGACGTGTACAATATGCAATGAAAGTTATAAGTTGCACCTGTTTAAAAATTAGAATGTCTGTGAGCTCTAGATCAATTTGTTTGAAAAAAGGCATCTCATAACTTTTTAAAATGGAGATTATTGGTTCGAGACTCACTTGATACAATACGCTTCAAGTAGGGCAGGTGTTTTTATCATTGTGGACCTTTTGCCGGTTGGTTTTCCATCGAAATGGTGGGCGGGCCTGATCGCCAATACTGACTGTGTTCGTGGCGTGGGTGACCTTTCGCTAATGAGTTTGCCCGAGTGATTGGCCTTAAAAATTATTCGTGGGTTGTTGAAAAAATAAATTAATGCAATGAAAATGAGTTTTTCAATGTATTATGTATTATAAGTTGTACTCAAGCTTTAGTGGGTTAACCCCAATACTTTACATCTTCTACAATTTAACCCTTACAATTTCCCACTTTCAACTTTGGTTCCTTATACTTTTTTTACAGCCTTTTCATTTTATCTTTCGGTTTAAATTCTACAAGTTAACACGTCGTAATGTACGCGTGTGGTTCAACGTTTTTATATATTTTTTTCTGTTTAACGGCCACATCATAACGCGGTTCTTAGATCGACTTAGTTTTGATTTTTAATGTTTTACGTTTCACGTGCGACGTTCAACATTTTTATATCTACTTTCAGTTCAGTTTTATTTCCCCCTTTTATTTTATTTTCTAATATGAGTTTTCTAGTGTTGGTAGTCACTAATGATGGTATGAAATCGGTGCTACTTGGTACGGTTCTTAGATCTACTTAGTTTTGATTTTTTATGTTTTACGTTTCACGTGCGACGTTCAACATTTTTCTATCTACTTTCCGTTCAGTTTTATTTCCCCCTTTTATTTTATTTTCTAATATGATTTTTTCCAGTGTTGGTAGTCACTAATGATGGTATGAAATCGGTGCTACTTGGTATGGTTTTACGCCTCCGCCGCAACGTTAGAGGTTTAATACTAGTTATTTTTATAAATTATGCATTACAATTTCCAAAATGTTTCTTCAAATCTCCTATCTTTGATTCTTCCAACACTTGTGAATTAATTGAACAATTGGAAATTAAGAGTACAACCTTTTAAGAATAAGGTAAAACAATGCAATTCAAGTTGATAATTATTATATTAATATGTAAATTATATAATCAAATATTTTATTAATAAATCTTTTTATTCTAATAATTTATTTAAACATAACAACTATATAAATTTTTTTATATCTTAACTTAATATATAATTTCTAATTATTTATTATTTTTCTTTATAAGCTTTTTGATATTCATTATTTCTAATTTCACCAATTTCTAATGACATCTAGTATACAAAACATTCATAATAACTAATGGTTTTAACATATTAAAACTTAGTTTAAATACTCGTGTGTTACACGGATTGAAATAATGAATATGTAAATATAAATATGAAATTTTGAGGTAGTAAAACATACCTAGATTTAGGAGATTAATCCATGTGTACATTGAAACAGATATGTTATTTTATAGTGACTAATCACTAATTGTAATTGTGTTTAATTTCATAAATCTTGATGCACTAAAAATTGTTTGCTTACAAAAATAGGATGTTTAAAACATTTAAATTCTAAGGGTTATTGGATTTTAAAAATCTCAACTTTTATTTATTGGTTATGATTAATTCCAACTTAAGAAATATTTTCTGACACTCCTAACTTTGAGCTTATTTTCGTCCAACGATCTCTTACTAACTGAGAATTAATCCCGTTAAATTATTTTATGACGTGAACTACTTGTATGGCCAAAACACTAAGCAGAAAGTTGAAACCAACCATAAGATTCATCAATCTAAAACTCTTGCATCCTAAAACTCGTCTCTCTCCATCTCATGTTCAGAACCACTTGACTCGTTGGAGGTAGATCTCAGGCGACGATGGATGCTAGACACCAAAAATCAGGCTTGATGTAGGCTGGGGGCTGCGGAGTTAGAAAAAATAACTCATAATTGGCATCGTTTATCAAAAAAAACTAACGAAGGTTAACTTTCTATTAGTAATGGATCGTTTGAGGAAAATAAGCTTAGAATTGAAAGTGTCCGTAAATATTACATAAGTTGGGATTAATCCCGACCAACAATGAAAGTTGAAATTATTAAAATCCACTAACCCTAATTTCAATAATAATTAGCTAGAAATTAAATTAAATTTTAACAAAACTCTTATTAAAATATTTTTAATAAAACATTTTATTTGTAGAAAAACATTAATTTGATTATCATAATAGTAAATAAACATTAAATAAGAAAATTATATTTATATACTAATTTATACTTTAATCGTAGTGAGTTATATGTATAAATCCTACATTGAATTTAGGTGGACAATCTAGAAGGATGGATCATGGATGTAACAACAAAAAATTGTGTGGGGCACGTTTGCACTATGTGACATATGAAAAGAAAAAGAAAAAGAAAAAGAAAATCTCCCTTCCCTCTCAAACTTTGTTTTTTATTATTATTTATATTAGTTAAAACCGAAGTTTCAACAACAATCCTTTGCAACTTGTTAAAATACTCTAGCAATCCATCAAGAATGCAGCAACAACAGTTTTGGTCCTTCCACATCCCAACTATCCCAAGGCCCATACTTCTCAGCCCTGCAATGTCAAGTCCGCTATCAGCATTAGTCCACAACTAGCACATATGGTTAAGCCCATGAAGACTCCATTTGTTGTCTTTTAGTTTGGGCTCGGCCCATCAACTATTAACTTAACTTAAATGACAAAGAGCCCAATGGCATGGGTTAATTCTCTTCAATAGAGCTCAAACCTTATTGTGAATTTGTGAGTATTTTATCCAATTATTTAGTCTAATTCATTTGTTAGAAAACATGTAAACAAAGAAGATGCTAAGTTGCTAACCCAAGTTGTTATTCATAGTAACTTGTTATTGATGAGAATGCTACTTCTACAGGTAACTTACGTTGATAGAAGAGTTGTTTTCGATGCAACTTTCGAATGATGAAAAAAGATAAAATTTCTATTGAAGCAACATGATGTCAATGGTGAAGTTACTGATAATGAGGAATATACAAGTCATTATGAGAAGATATTTGTGTAATATTAGCAGTACTGTTGTACTATATAAGTTGTATATTCATAGAAGTTTATGGTTAAAATGTGTAGAATCGAAAGACAATCTTCTAAGTGTTTTGCAAGATCTTAGAATCATATCTATGTTAGCTTTGAGCGAATTGTTCTTATTTTCAATTATATACAGTAGTTATGTAACAATGATTCATATGATTAGTCAAAGAAGACAATTTAAAGATACTTTGCGTTCTTGTTTATTCTTTACAACTATAAACAAAGCAAAAACCCTAAATTGTGACGGAAAATGGTTAACAATAGTAAACTGCTCTTTAAATGGCCGTTTAATGTTGTAAACGACTGTTTACAGAGCAGTAAATGATCGTTTACTATTGTCAACCATCAAGTGGTGTGCGAAACACGGGACCCTTGTTTCAAACACCGATTAGTTGGTTCATCACTGACAACGTTTAAACGATAGTTTGATGTCTCCTAAATAGTCGTTTACCACTTGTTTGACCAGTTAGTTATTGATAGGATAAGGTCGTAAACGAGCGCTTAGGTAGGCTTAAATGGGCGTTTACTTATTTTTTGATATACGGTTAATTCGTTTAATATAACTAATATTTTCTTTAGACCCTTCACTTCATTCCAAGATCACCATCAAGATTTATATCTTAACTCTACATACAAATTCCAAAATAAATCACTTACATTTATTTAAAGATGCAAATTAATGTGTAGATTGATCTTAAAAGACATTGTTTTCAGAATTAGACCAGAAACCGGTCATATAATCAATCCATTTGTATCTGTGGACCTATTTCATTTTGAACTGACCGAACGATGAACCGGGTGTTCGGGCTGGATTTTAATTTTTTATTTTTTCTGTTAAAATCTTAATATTCAATTAATTTAGTAATTTATGATACATATAATAGTAATTTAAGGATTTATATTATGTTAAAAGTGTAAATTCACCCTCAAACATATATTACTTGTATAAATTGTGTTCAACGGGATACATATAAATAATATTAATTTTATTAATATATGGTGTCATTTGTTTTCTAAATCCGGTTCTAATATTCTGATCAATCCGATCAGTGAACCGTTAAAACTATTGGATTAAATTCAATTAAACATTAACGGTATAATTTTATTTATTCTTTTTCTTTTGACAATAAGTTTTATTATAATTCTTTTTCTTTTAACATAATTTTTTTAACCTATTTTCTTTTTTGGTGAACACTGACTTCATTTTTTCCACATTCTTTTTCTTCATGTATTTTTGTTATCGTTTTGACTTGCAAACTTCTTATCTGTTATACGTTTTGCATTAAATTTTAGTCTGAATTGATTCGCCACAACATAAGGTTTAGTAGAAGAAAACACTCCCCAATACACAACTGGTCATTGTAATGTTTAAAAAATGGTTTTATGTTTTGTTGATCATCTTATATTTAATTGCAGCCTCTTTGCATGGCTAACAATGAAGACTTTTGAAGTGCATTGATATAGATAGAGAGTGAAGATGATAGAGTACCCTTAAAGAACTAAACAAGTTGGTCCATAACTGTTTTATGTAGCTAGATGATGTATTGTAATTATATGAGAATCACATGTAATTATATGACACCAAACACTGCTTTTACATACTGTATATATAATTTCCTTGCAAAATTTTAAGTTTGTATTATGTTTGGTAGCAAACACATTTGTGGTTCAAATGTAAATGTTAATTGTTCCTTGTGTAATGCATGAGTATCATTAGTTTATATATATATAGAACGTATTCCTTTTGATGGTATTTATTAGTAACTAGGTTTTTATCCCCGCGTGTTGCGCTAGCGCCCATCACGATTCCAAATATCAAAATACTGTTACACTGCGATGGTTGACGTCACTCCCCGTAAAACCTTCCGTCGTAAAACATACTGTCACTTCATGTTCTTCTCGCATATTCAGTTTGGTCCGTCACAATACCAAAACAGTTCGACATTCGCTATGGCCCACGACACCAAATTATAAGATACAGTCGAGTTTGACTAAAACTTCGTTTTCAAAAAAAAAAAACGGAACATCATATCGACAAAAAAAACTAAAAGTAGACGTGCATTTGAAATTTATTATAGAAAAACAAAACTAGTAGAAAATCCAATGGGTTATAAACGTATATTATATATAGTACGAGGGTAAAATGAAAATTAAAATAAAATAAAAATAACACATAGTTTTAGTGCCGAAAATAAAAACTCATTAAATTTTTATGATAAAATCAATATCTGTCAAACAATATTGTAGCATTTAAAGGTTTTTTTGACAACTTTTGAATGATTAAATGCTGAACTAATATGATGTTTGAACCATTAATTGCTGAACCATTAAGAGGTCTGAACCATTAAGATGTTTGAACCATTAAGAGCTATTATATCATTTAACTATTAAAATGCAAATGTCTGATCAATTCAGATAAAATGTATTAACCTTTCAACATTAGACCTTTTAACCATTCAACACTAGTATAATATTTAACCATTCAGAGGCAAATGTCTAAACAATTCAGACATTTGCTCGCAAACAAACAGTCTGAACCATTAAGAGACCGCCAAACAACACTTTAGTTGTCTTAATATTTAGGTTGGCCGGTCATCGTGGAGTTTAAAATTTTAGTTTTTCCTTTTTTATAACGTTTGTCGGTGAAAGTCTATTTTCCTTTACATTTTCCCTTTAGTAAATATCACACGAAATTTGGTCATGATAAATTAAACTATTAAAGTAGTTAAGAAATGAATGATCATCATGTGTTTAGTTGAGTGAAGTCACGTTGCCTTCATGTAGAAACCCATTAGCCGTATCTATGTAAACAAACACACGTATTTGATAAGCTCATCTATCGCTCTACGTGATGTTTGGTAGCCATCGATCTTAACGTTCGATATACACTTTCATCTTCTCTTCTGTGTGAATCTATAATCGTATAACGAAGATGGCGGCTTCAGCTTCTGCTATGGTGGTCGTCTCTCAGATTGACCACCGAAGTCTTGTTTCTAAAATACATGTTTCTCGACGCACAAATGTTTCATTTAACTACAAGCGCCGCAGTCTTTATTCCCATCCACCCTGTTGTGGTAATATCGTTTTAAACCGTTATAAGCGTGTCTAATATTTTCATGTATTAACTTTCAATGTGGTGCGGTGTAAAAGCATTTGATATTCTCTGCAGATGTTGCAGTTTTAATATTGCTTTCACTAATTTATCGTCATAAGTCATAGCCTCTTGAATGTCAGTTGTTTAACGTAAGCTGTGATTTATTCTGTTAAGAAAAGTGACGCGTTTGAACTTTGAGCATACCTCCAAAACATAAGTAGTATTATTTATTTTTGTAAGAATATCTGAGTTCAGTTTTGATTCATTTGAGAAAAATGGTTGTAGCATCAATGGAGCCCATATCGAAAATGAATGATCCAACAAGAAGACGTGTTGTTGTAACGGGAATGGGCTTGGTAACTCCGATTGGCGAAAATCCAGATGAATATTACGATAATCTGCTTGAAGGAGTCAGCGGCATTAGTGAAATTGAGGCATTTGATTGTTCAGACTATCCAACTGTATGTCATATGCAGTTTTTGATCTCTCATAGTTATAGTACTGATAGCCATAACAAAGTTTGAATCACAGAGAATAGCGGGAGAAATCAAACGATTTATGTCTGATGGATGGGTCGCACCCAAGCTCGCCAAGCGGCTAGATAAGTTCATGCTCTACATGCTTGTTGCAGGCAAGAAAGCAGTGGCAGATGGTGGATTAACCGAAGGTGGAACGTACAAGGTTGATAAAACCAGATGTGGCGTTTTGATTGGTTCTGGTGTGGGCGGTATGAAGGTATTATCGACGTTCTATGATAAACTGATAAAAACAAATGTATCCAGTAATATCCCACTCCTAATAAAGTGACACTTGAAATCAAAATCTAAAGCGAATGACTTTTTGAATATTATTCGGTTTGGTTGCTTAATTTGTTTGCATTTTAGGTTGTGAATGATTCGGTAGAAGCTCTGAGGGTTTCATATAAGAAGATGAATCCTTTCTGTGTACCGTGCGCAAGTACTAACATTGGTTCATCATTGCTAGCCATTGATCTGGTGTGATAAGATTGATATATGATCATTATAAACATTCAGTACATGTTTATATCATGATTAAGTGTTATCATATTTAACTTCAGGGTTGGATGGGCCCAACTTATTCTATATCAACCGCTTGCGCCACAAGTAATTTCTGTATATTGAACGCTGCAAATCACATCATCGACGGGGATGCTGTAAGTGTTGTATTCATGGCTTTTGTACAGTGCACCACCGGCTTTTTTAGTGTTAAAAATCTTGCAGGATATGATGCTTTGTGGTGGGTCTGAATCAACCATTATACCAATAGGTATCATGTTATTACTCTTATGAACTTCACTTAATCTTGAACATAAAGATGGAAACTTGTGCAGGCGTTGGAGGTTTTGTGGCATGTAAAGCTCTAAGCGAGAGGAACGATGATCCTACCAAAGCTTCACGCCCATGGGATTCGGTATATCTTTTCTATTGTTATCAAACTTTTTACGCGATTTGAACCTTTCTTTTCATTCTATATGATCAGGATCGCGATGGATTTGTTATGGGAGAAGGAGCTGGAGTCTTGCTATTGGAAGAACTTGAGCATGCTAAAGTATGTTACTTAAGATATAATACTTGAAGATTATTATATGCTAATCTTTCCATTTTGAGACAGAAAAGAGATGCTAATATATATGCAGAAGTGTTGGGTGGTAGCTTTAGTTCTGATGCTTATCATATGACTACACCTCACCCTGAAGGTAGATCAAACAATCGTCTTATGTATATGTATGATGTATGATGTATGATGTATGAGCGCGTGTAATTGACCATCGCGTATGTGCCACTATAGGCAGTGGTGTCATATTATGCATTGAGAAGGCGTTATCTCAGTCGGGTGTGGCTAGGGAAGACGTGAACTATATAAATGCACACGCTACATCGACACAAGCAGGAGACATTAAGGAATATCAAGCCATTGTTCGTTGTTTTGGCCAGAACCAAGAGGTGACTAATCAAACACTATTTACTTCTTTTTGTGAAACTTGATTACTTGTACTAATAGAACATTTTGATGCAGTTGAGGATGAACTCTACAAAATCAATAATTGGTCACCTTATGGGAGCTGCTGGTGCGGTGGAAGCTATCGCGACTATACAGGTAATGCAATGAGGCCATTTGTGGTTTTGTTGTTCTTGAACCGTTGGTTTTCTTTTGATCTTAGTTTTGATATGTTATGTAGGCGATACGGACCGGTTGGATTCATCCGAATCTTAATCTTGACAATCCAGACAAAGATGTGGTACATATAACTTCCTATCAGTCTCGCGTATTTTATTAAAGATACTGTTGTTTTATAAATAAGCCGATTTGGGTTGCATTTTATTTTAAATCGGTCAAATTGAACAAATGAGTTGAAAAAGGAACGAGTCAAATAATCAAAAGCCACTCAAAGTCTATTTTTAGTCCATACAACCTACTACTATGTCAATTTAATAAAACTGAAATAATTAAAATGGACAATAAGTGCTAGTGGGTCAACCCGACCTGTTTTATTTTTTAATATGTTAACCGACCACCCATTTTGCCACCTCTGATCCAACACTGTCGAGCTAACGTAAGATTTATATTTCAAACAGGACATGAATGTGTTGGTTGGGAGAAAGAAAGAAAGACTTGATATCAAGGTGGCCCTATCGAATTCATTCGGGTTTGGTGGTCATAACTCATCAATATTATTTGCGCCTTTTCGGTAGATCTAGCAAAAAAATGTAACAAATTATTGTACTTGTATCAATTTTGTTATCATACTTCAAACCATTTGATATTCTGATCTATATATAACACACTGTCACATTCTTTATTAATAATATGAACTAGAAAGATTAGTTAAACAATTAACTATATGTATACATATAACATGCAAGAAAACATATATATGATAATAAATATGATCAAATGATGATCAATGATAATAATAATAATAATATGAATTCATGAGAATAGAACATTAGAACATGGTTAACATGGTCATGGGTGATCAAGACGATTGATGAGGTAAAGAGCATTACTAGTGACTTTAGCAACATTAATGACCTTCCTTTTGATATCAGACCGAACCCGCCCTTCGATCTCTTTGAACCCGTCGAGACATGTGTCTTCATTGGTTAATGCTGCACTGACCCATGTCTTAGCATTGCTCATTTGCCACCTGAATGTGCCTCTTTTGAGCTCCTTGAGTTCACTCAAAGTCTTCCTTAAGTCATCCACCGAGTCAGCTATCTGGCTAGCACAGTCTTTTAGCGCGCCTTTCTCCCTCCGGTCGGCTTCTTTTTGCAGACCGGAGAGATATTCGGATGCTTTGGAGGCTCGGGAAATGCTGACTTTGATCGCGGCTTGGGCGAGCTCACGTGGGGTGGTGGGGTGGCCTTTGTAAAGGGAGAGGGTGTGGATGCAGAGCTTAGGGAAGGTAGCGTGTAGGCATGACGAATGCACTAGATCCGTTGGCGGCGCAACGGTGGCGGTGGCGGTGGAAGCTAGAGTGAAGATGGTGGAGATGAAGATGAAGATGTAGGGAGCCATGTGGGAATTGAAGATGAAGTTAGCAAAGTGTGAGGTTGTAGTAGGTGGGAAGCAACTAAATAAGAGACCATATCAGAACAATGATATTAATAAGACATAATGCGTGATGGGCTAGAAATAAATGTGAATCAATTTACAAATGTTACAAACTCCTTTTAAGGTTATCTTCATCTTTCTTATACTTATATTTTTATCATCAAATCCTTATTTAAAAAGCGCGAGACGCTCCCGCGCTATATGTAATACGCCTCTGCGTACAACCAAGTAAGCTTCAAGTCTCTTGGTGTCTTTTACATGTCAGTCTTTTTAATCAGATAACCAAGTATATGTAATTTTTTTCATCAATTTGAAAATAATTTGACCCACATGTAAATGAAGCGCGACCTCAAGATCCTGTGGTGTTTATCTAGGCGCGCTTTTTAAAACTAAGTTCAGAAGCAAACATAAATGGAAAGGCTGGCAATCTACTCCATTTAAATGCCCACCAACATCTGCTGGCCAACCTACAGTGTACAATATAAAGATAAGATGGGTCGGGTCGGGTCGGGTCAAGTAGGTTAAAAAGATATTGATGGGTATGGGACAAGTGATGATGGTATATGTGTGCCATAACTTTGGTAGCAAATAAATGGAAAGATATTATTAAATGACAAAGAAGTTGATGATAATTTTACTTGTTATATGATGTCATACATGTTGTATAGTCAGAGCCAACCCCACACCCATCAGATAACATTAGACATTTGGGGCATAGTTCACATGGTTTGAGCCAAATTCATAGGATCTAACCAAATGTTATGTCTTTTATCTCTTTTTCTTTATTGAGTTTCATTGATTATACAGGTTTACCTACACTAAGTTTAGTGTACAAATTTACACTTTTTTGTAAATTATGCGTATATTAATACGTATAACCTTACACAGTTACACGCTGTTTTACTTCAGAAATACTCCTTGTGGAACTCAAATCGTGTTGTTGTCTTGTGGCTCATCTCATATGACAGTTTCTTCAGCTCCTTTGCCAGCACAGGCATCCCACAATAAAACACTCCTACCAAAAACAAAATTTTTTTATGCTTTAACTCGTAATTTAGTTTACTGAGTTGGGTTTTTTAGGGGATTATTTACCTACGGTTGAATTCGGATGTTTTAATGCTACCTTGCTGAACACCTCTCTCCAGTTTGGTCGAGCAAAATGTGTTCTTACCTGTAACAAAAGTTTGTCTTTTCTTAGTTTCATTCTCGCATATTAGATTAATGTAGCATGTATAATACTGTGATGTATCATACTCTAGTGCCAGATAGGATGTCAACTCCATGTTTGGCATGGGTCAGTGCTTGAACCATAGTGATTAGAGTTGATCTTGCATCACCCTCCTCGTAAACACTTGTAAGATAATTGTGCATCTCAATATGACCCTGTTACAAATCAACCACAATCAAGTCAATTGGTAGATTATTAGTGATATATATCAAGATTTAAGGATGTATGCTAGTTACTTTGTGATCCATTTCAGCAACTTCGTTCATGACTCCTTTGAACCATTCAAACGAGCCGGGTTCCCTAGTGACCCAATAAAATTTAGCACTTTTAGCCCTTCTTGGTTTTTTCTTTTCAGTTGTTGATGCCATACTTGGAGATGTTAGACTCTTAAGGCTATCTCCTGAAACACTCGCTTCTGTGTTTGAATCTGTTTGGTCTTCTAGCGTACGATTATTGTTCAACAGATCTCTAAGAATGCTTATGAAAGGAGTAGCTCCAATTCCTAACCCCACGAGAAGTAACACATCATAGTTCCTGTAGTCCTGCGCTGGTGCACCGTAAGGTCCATCCAATAGTAGCTTTGGTAAACTACATAATTCATGTTAGTTTTTTTCAGTTTCATCAAGCACATAGCAAACTAAGTTTCTTAATGCCAGATAAGATTACCCTATTGAATTAAGTTCCCCTAGCTTCCTAAATTTGGCTCGACCAATTGCACGTGCAGAACCATTATCATCAGTAAAAACTTGCTTTAGTTCTTGCGTCCAGTCTCCCACTGTCCTGATGTGAACACTCAGGTAATCGTCTCCTGGTGATGTAGTTATTGAAAATGGGTGCCTAGAAATCATTAAAAGTTAAAAGAAACAAAAAAAAGACATAAGCATTACTACTATGAAATGATGGATAGATTGTAGATCACATATGTAATGTATACCATTCGAATGGAGAGATAGAAGGGCATTGCAGAAATATATACTGTCCGCTCCTGTATTTAAATCCATTCGGTTTAGACATAATGATGCTAAATACATCTCCTGGTAGGCTGGAAACCTGGAATAAACATGTTATTTGATGATTTTCTGTTAATTAACGAGTGTTCTTAATTTACAGTACATGCTGACCTTTATGATTTTAGGGGAGTAGTGTTCTGACCGTCCTGTTCTCAAACTCCTCTCAGCTGCATATATTAAAATTGGAACCGAGATGTACATCCATGTCTGCAAGATAGGGACATATTCTTAGGCAAAGGAAATCTTCCGATTGATATTTTATATTGCTATTATTTTCCTACAACAAGAACGCAAATATGTTACCGTCTTTTGACTCCAGTTATGAACCAAGAACATGAATGACCCATGAATGATAAGCAGTATGTACACCAAACCAAAAAGATGATGAGAAAACCAAAATGCGTTAAATCCTGTTAATCGGTTAAATGGTGATGGCAGTTTCAACAGATTTTTCCTAAAATATTTTGAAGCTAGAGTAAACGCGAATGCCATCAGTATCAGCATAGTAATCCCAGTCACGCCTTCCACCCCGCCTATTAATTCCTTGTATTTTGGCTTTTTATCACTAAAATCTGATGCTATTAGAGCAAACTTTTCTGGTGAAGAGTTCACCAACCGCGGAAAATCACAAATCATATGATTCCCAACATGCAAAATGATTCCAATGGCTATAGCAAAAGCAATTATCTGCAGTCCATAAGTTAATAATACATTATCTAAGAATTTCCAAGGTGTAACATCTAAAGCGTGGTTACTGGATGCTTACTTTGTGAAAGTTGATGTTGTCATCAAAAGGAATGAACAAACGGGCTTGTGTAGACCTTAAAACTGTTTGCATATTTCTACAAACGGGTAGAAGAACTAGAGCCATATTGAGTTTAAGGGTCTCAGCAGCCCCTTTAGCAGTGGTCAAACAATACCCCATCACCTGAAACGCCGCCTTGTTCCTGTATTGCTTAAATTTCCATGAAAATAAACTAGCCATGGCTACAAACCATAGCAGCAAAATCCAACTTCTTTGCCAGTTTTCGATCAAAGCCCACCTCACAAAACGAGTTAATCGATGGGCAATGCCTTTTGGTTTCAGTGAATTCAAATTCTGGCTCCAACCTCCACTTGTTATGCTTAGAGGTCTACTGTAGTTCATGTAAACTTCCCTTTGTAGTAAAAGTGTTTCCAACTGCCATAACTGGAAAAACAGAACATTCAGTGCTGTTTTTTTAAAAACTTGTGGCAAATGTTGTGTATGTTACCTCAATATATCCAAGATTTTCGGGATCTAATTCTTCCATGATTAAAGAAGCGTATTCCTCGGCTTCTTCTTTCAACTTCGACAATCTGTTTGCTGCAGCGCTAAGCACGAGCAGCTGTTTATAAATACATAACACAAATACATGTTAAATAAACTATCCAAAAGTTAATATTATGTACCAAATGCATATATACCTCTTGTATCTCATCCCTTGTGATCCTTCCGTCTTCATTTCTGTCGGCCCTGTGTTTACAAGAACAAAAGCGGATCATAAAAATTTGCTTAGCAAGAACTTTATTCGAAAATTGGTCAACTTAATCATCAGTGCAGTTCAGGATTGTGCTTTAAGCAGTTTTCTTTTAGTCTGCATATTGTCATCTCAGAAGAAATGTAAAGTTCATTTAGTAAAGTAATTTGTAATGGTTACCAACAAGCAATTCAATCCAAGATACAAACTTTGTTTCAAAAACTCTGTTATTTAATAGATGGAAAATAGATTTTTACATTCTTTTATAAAGCCAAGAAAAAAACATCGTACGTAAATACTCGTTACTTTTCGCTACTAATAACCCTAATAATAATAATTTATTCTAATACTCATTACTTTTGATGTTTTTATTATATTCATGGAGCCATCCATGTATTCAGGTTTGAGTACATAGCAAAATAACAAAACTACCCTTTGGACCAAAAACTCTTTTAAATTAAGGGAACATAAAAGAAAAGGTTATGCAAAATTGCAAACTCAATACTAGGTTGAAGAAGTTCAAGGACTATTTAGTCATTTCACAAGCTCAACAAGCTCAACTGTTCAAAGAACCTTTGAATGTTTGACATTTTTAATTCAGCATTCACTTGTTCCCGCGAACCAGAATATATGCAAATTTTTAACCTTTCGGATGCAGGATCTTAAGATTAATTTTGCAGCATGTTCGAGATTACCATTAAAAATTAATTGACAGAAAGAGAATTGGAGAAAGTTGCATACATGTCGAAGAAGATCTGCAGACGAGCGTCAAAGCTCTGATCTGAAATCTGTAGCCAAAAGTCATGAAGCTCTGCTTTCGTCATCATCCCCAATTTCTGACGTCTTCTTCTTGCCAATGCATCAAATACTCCTAATGCAAATTCCTTTGACTCCGCCATTCCTACAAAAAAATTGATAATTTTAGAATTTCATGTGATTTTTATATCTTAAAACCTAACTAAAATTAAGCTTCCCGTATTGCGGGACGTAAACATAACACTAATGTCACACCACCGTTAATGACTACCAACACTAATATTGTTGTGTATTAATACCAAAAAATAAGACGAAAGAGTAAATATATAAAAATATAACTAAATCGATTTAGGTTTCACGCATTGCGACGAACCTGTTAAAGGGGGAAGATAGACGTAAAAAGATAAACCACACACGCATGTTGTATTTTATTAATTCACATAATTTAAAACGAAGCGTAAAGCGAAATGTAAAATTGGTGAATTGCACATGCATATTTGTGTCGTGTTAACTTGCAAAACCTAGGATGAACGTAAGATGAAAATTTGCAAAATATGAAAAGTATGGGGGAACAAAATTAAAAGTATAAAATTTTATGAGATTATATTGCAAAATATGAATAGTTTTGAGTTTAAAGTAAAATTAATCAAATGTTGGATAGTTACTTTGCAAAATATGAAACATTTGAGTTAAAAAATGAAAAGTCATTTAAAAAAAAATCTCATATGCATAAGATACAACATCATTATGCATTAAAAAATTAGTAATTATTATAATATAAATTATTTATAATATTTAATTAGTACTTACCATATAACAAAAAAACCTTTTTTGTTTATAGCTAAGCATGCATTTCTTTTTTGTTTATAGCTAAGCATGCATTTATAAGGGAAAAAACATGAATAAAAGAAAAAAAAACAAACTTGGTTTAATTCTAAATGATCTGCGAGTTAAATTAATGGATGTGTTAAGGTGACAAGGAGATACACTTGTACATGCCTTATTGCCTTAAATTGTAGCAAAACTTAATTTTAATTATATATTCAATGAAGTAATTCAGTTTATATAATTTGATTTTTCTATTATAGCTTGTTATAAGATGGTTTTTTGGAAAAAAGTTAAATATAATAAGTTATTTTCATAAAAAATCAAATTATATACAAATCAATTAGTAGAATTATAAATTAACCAATTCAAATTGACTATATGAGCATAGAATATGATACTCATACTCTTTTGTCACCTCGTTTACATCCGCTAGTTCAACCAGCAAATGATGTAAAATAAAAAAAAAACACATTAGGTTTTTCGTTAAAAACCATGTGTAGATTGTCACACCAATAAAAAAAATCATTGGAAGAATTGATACGACCCGTAACCAATAATCATCCCAACCATCACCTATGCATTCCGCGAAATCCTCACGAGCCAATAACCCGTCGTCGCTAGCAAGACGCTCAAACCGCAACTCAACCTTTCTCCACAGCTCGTCAACATCAGTACCCGTAGTTTCGCTAATAAACCGCAGACCCCCTAGCGCCCGTTGCGCGCTAGACCTCATACGAATCAATCGCGATTTCATTCTCCTATCATCTCGCGACTCAACACCACAACCAACACCCCCATCCGAAGAACCTCGAGACAACGACGACGACAACCACGAAAACTTACGTCGAACACTATGACGATTCGAATTGTGTACAGTTGGAGTAACATTACGTAACATGGTCGAATCATCATCCAGCTCCAACGTGACTTCAACTAGATCATGATCATTGTTGTATTGTTGTTGTTGTAGATCATTGAGGAATGTAGGGAGCATTGCGCCTCCGATAGCGTAAACGTCGTCGGAACTATCGCCGGAGAACGTCGGTCGGAGCGAGTGATCGCCGGAGAATCGGACGTCATGATTGTCTCCGATTCCGGTGGTTGGTGGAAATTGGGGGCAAAACATGGGGGTTTAAGGGTGAATTTGCATCAGATTAATTGTGGGAATTAGGGTTTGTTTTTATGAACAGATTGGAGCACATGAATTCAACGCTTGTGTGAAGAGAGTAGTTGAGTCTTGTTTCTTTAACCCCTGGTCTTTTCCAACTCCTACCTTGCTGTTATATACTATATAAATATATATACACCCCCACTATCATTTTTCACATTTCAGATATTTTTATTTTCTTATTTTATATGTTAATAGACTTGAATTTAAAACAACCGGTAATATTATTAATTTGTCATATTAAGATTATCAGTTAAAAATATTGGAAATAGCATTTTGTACAAAGTGTAAATAAAATTGTATATTGCGGAGGATCGGGTCTACGCAACACATTGTGTAATACATGAGCTAAATCAAGTAGTGTTTAAAATGTAGACCTTTATTTTACAACTTCACTCCCTTTGACTATGTAGAGTAGGTTTTGAGGAAGTTTAAGTCAGGGGTTGTATTGCAGTTTTGAATGATTAAATGTTTAACCAATAAAATGTCTGAACTATTACGAGCTAGTATATCGTTTAACTATCAAATGCAAATGTCTGACCAATTCAGATAAGAGATCTTAACCATTCAACATTAGACCTTTTAACCATTCAACACTAGTATAATGTTTAACCATTCAGAAGCAAATGTCTGAACCATTCAGATACTTGCTCCCAAAACAAACAGTGTGAAACAAATGTTGAACCATTCAGACACCTGAACCATTAAAAAGTTGTCAAACTACCCTTTAGTCATTTTATAAAATGTAATGTTTTTTTTAATTTATAAAAAAATAAATTTTGTTAGATTTAAAGGAGCGTGTAGCGGAGTTTATATTTTCAAACTTCATATTTACTCTTGATCTCACCAAAGATTTGATACTTTTTCTCTTAAAAGTACTATTAGATTTTGAGCTCTTGAGATTTTGCTTTAATAATGAAGATTGATTCTTTGATTCCTAGTTCTTTTCTGATTCTTTGCCATGTTATTTGATTCACAGCAAAATGAATAATTTATATTAAACCTTAAAAGTGTTCGATTCTATTTAATTAAATGTAATGAAAATGGATAATGAAAGAAGTGTATAACATCTTTGGCTAAATATCATCTTCGGCTAAATATCATCTTCTCCATTCATATAAGAGACCCAAAATTTAATAACATTTTTTTTTCAAGAGATAAAAAACTTTGTAGTTTAGATGGATGACATGTGGGAAGTTGCAACCCTGGTAACCATAACAAAGTCAAACTTTATGTAATGCACTATTGTAAATTGTAATGGGCTCAAACACACTAATCTATAATGGTGTCTCAAATATATAACGACACATTGGCCAGTTAAAACGCCTCTAACTTTTTTGTTTGCATCACTACTATAATTCATTGTGATGCATATGTGGATAAGGTGTCTTTTTTTAACAACGCATGTCCAATTTCACATATCTTATTCATTATTGAAATGTTTTCTGCTAAACATGAATATAAAATGCTTTTAAACCATTAAAATGATGAATCCTACTTGTATCTTTGATCCATTGTTATAGTCGACTTTGTTGCAAATATCCAAATCTTATCAATCCACATTGCTTGAATTTGGTTTTGGCAATTGACAAGAAACAAGTCAGCTCTTCATTGCCAAAAAAAAACAAAAATAAAAACAAAAAATATTAATAAAAAAATAAAAAAACACCTTATCACACAATTTTTAAAATATTATAGCAGTTCATGTTACTTTCATCAAAGAGAAAAACACAAACACCTTATATGAAATTTAAACGATATAACAATTCATTCTATTTCATTGGTAATTGTATAAACACAATAAAAAAATACCATAATATGTCAAAAAACAGATTTTGCAACCTAGAATCATTGCAAAAATAAATAAATAAATAACAAAAAAAACACACAAACTGGACAAAATAATCAAACCTTAACTGTAGACGTCAGGAGAAGAAAAGTCGTCCTTATCTGCTTCATATATTGATTAATAAGGAAGTCGTCATGGTCAGGAGAAAGTGTTTGTGATGTGAGAAAAGTAATTAAGTAAATTCATGATAAAAAATGAATATCTCGTTATTTCTTATAATTTTACTGTTTAAAGTAATAACAACAGTTATTATTTTACCTACATTATCCGTAGAAATGAAAATATAAGAAAGTCACATTTTAACCAAAAATACTTTTATATTTTCTTTAAAAGATATTTCTTCTCATTAAAACTAAAGAAGACACATAACAAAATCACATTCTCTTTCACTAAAATTCTCTTATTTCTCTCTTCTAAAAAATATTATCATAATTACTGTAATATTATATAACTCTTTTTTATATTAGAAATGGTTTTTTACTAAATTAAAAAAGAAACTATATATTAATGTTATTTTTAAAGAAAACTCTTTTATAAAATAATAACTTTTTCTAAAATATTAAACTTTTTTTTGAAAATACAAATTATTTAAAAATTGGAGTTTTCGAAAAGTAGATTTTTTATAAATAAAAAGTAAATTAAAATTTGGAGTTATAATCAAGAAATTTTTTTAAAATGAAACTTTTTTAAAACGGTTTGCTTTGAAAAATGTTTATATTTTTATTTTTCTGGGAAAAACAACAAAAATTTATTAACAAAAGTTTAAAATTTTAATATCATTGTTCTTATTTATAGTCCTTGCTTATACGCAATTTCAATAATAAATTATCTTAAAGGATCGTTTTATAATTAATAATTTTTCATTATATTTAGAATTTAAATACATGACATTACTAAAGGTATATTATTTAATGCATTCTTTCTCCGTTGATAGCAAATGATCGTTACTTATGGTATATATGAAATGTATTTAGTAGGGATTGAGATTTAGTTGTAAATAATACGTGCATGCTATGTTACGTACCGATATACATTATAATAATGCTAATTTGGTAACTAATCATAATTGTTTTTATTTCTTTAATATTCCATCGATCAGCTGTAGTCGTGTTTTCCACTCTACCGATCGCGACATATTTTAATTCTTATATATATGGTCATGTACTTTTATTCTTGACTGTTTCTAGAAACAATTGCAGAACTAATAAAAGTATAATTATTTTTTCCGTAACATTAATACATCATTAGATAGATATGTTAACTATGTGATTTGAATGCATATTATTATTAAGAAATTCAAGTCAGGCCGGCTCAAGCCCAAAGCTAGTAAAGCTCCCTCAAATTTTAAAGGGTCTTCAAATTTGATAAAATGGGTTTATATAATTATATGAGTTTAAATATTGTTGGGTTGGACAAGTAATTAAATGCACTGGACTTTAATTTCATTCTTAAAAACATAAACAAACATTGATTGCTTTCAAAATTGCCGTCTCCTTTAATTAATAAAAGAACGCAGCTGTGAATGCGATCATTCCGGCAACTGAAACGTCACCATAATTCCTTTAATTAAATCAATCGATCCTCAATTAGAAAAGTCACTAAATAAAGCGGTGATTTCCAACGATTTACATCGAATCAAAGCTTTTCTGAGTTGCAAATTGCGTTGGCACGTTATTGAGTGTTATTGAATCTGAAATTCTAATTCTTTTGTTCTTGACTCTGTTTTGCGACTTGCCGTTTGAAGATTGCTAGCAAAGAAATCGAATTGCAAACAAATATTTGTAAGGTTTTCTGTGACTCTAGTTCTTAAGGTCAATTTCTTTTTCAATTCTAGATTCTAATTTTTTAGTTTTAATTCTAATTTTGTGTAGCTCGATCAATTGTACTGTATTTTTGTTTGTTGTTTAGTAGAAGTCGACCAACTATAAATGGATTAATTTATTATTGTCGGTCCCAAGCCCGGATAAAGAAGAAGGATTTTAATAAATTTTTTAAGGGCCTCATATTTTTAGTTCGATTAGGGCCCCGTAAAACATTGAGCCGACCCTGCTTCAAGCAACTTACATCATAGAAGGGTGTATCTTATTACAGGTGTATAAACGAACCTGTTTGTGCAATAATAAGTTCGCTTATATTCATTTATTTAATAACTAGGTTAGTCCCCGTGCATTACACAGATTGAATAAATAAAATATTAAATAATTAGTACTAAAAACTTATGCATTAGAAGATCACGTTGAAGACAAAATATGATTATAATTAAGTATAAATAACTATTTTAAGTAAACAAATAATTATGTATTTTTCTTTAACTTTTGTTCTAAAAAAATGTGATTTTAAATATTTTGTTTTAAGAAATATGATTTAAAAAAAGTTCGTTATATTCTATGTTTTATAAAATTTTTGTTTTTAAAAAGTGTGTTTCTAACAAAAATAGGTTTTTAATTACTTAAACTATACAATTTTAAATTGAATATGGTACGAGTAATATTATTAGTATTTAATATTATTATTAAAAATATAAAATAATTAGTAAGTAAGTATAATAAGTCTTACAATTGTTTTATGTTTATTTTAATATTTTTATAGATGGATGGATATGCTAAAACCATTAATTAAACGGATTATACATAGTAACAAACATAATAAATTACAGTATAATATTTTAATATTAAATATTATTAAAGTTATATATACGTAATAGTTCAAGAAATAAAAAAAATTATACTATTTTTAATTCTCTTATCTAAATAGTTCCATTTTAAACATTTGTTTTAAGATTTTTTCTTTAAAGATATTTTTTATAATTTTTTAAATGCTGGTTTGTAATGATTCTGGTTGTATTAATCGATAGTATTTTAAAATTTCACTTGTTTATAAATTTATTAAAACCAAAACGAATTAAAATATTTTTTAAAAAGGTTAAGTGTGTTAAAAATTTCATATTATGTAAAATTTTAGTTTTATATTATTTACATTTAAAATAAAAGATGTTATTTCCAATTTTCTTTATAAAATCTATATTTAGAAAAGATAATCTAATTTTAAAAAATTTAGATAAGAAAGAGAAATATGCCACCATTAACAAATTATACTTTTAATAAGAGAGAGAAATTTGAATGAGTATTTAAATTACTAAATAATTTTTTGAGGGAAAATTTATGTGTAGATGTCTAGAAAAAACACAAGTGGCATAAAAATGAAATAAGAGAATAACAAGTGTTAAGAAAAACCTTGTTTTATTAGATGATATAGATAGAATAAAAATGATTAGTTAAAGCAGCAAATATGATCACGCGTCTCTTTTATGCATCAATTGATCTTTTCAACTTCTAGTCGTTTGCATTAATAATCGACATTTGGATATTGTTGTATACTTTCAAAATGTTAGAATATTGTGAAATCGTGTGATGATGATGATATTTACAATCTAACTAGATAGTGTTCAGCTTTAATTGATGTTTGTTTTATGTTCTTATGTTTTTGTTTGTTGTTTTTTTCAGAATAATTATTAATCTACTCATATTAACCATATATACATTTACATTTAAGAATTTAAACATTTGACATTTTGAATAGATGAGTGAAATCTTACCCTCAACCAGCATATTGTTTTCATTTATGTTATTTTGTGTTTGTGAAGCGTTGGTTTAGAAAGTTAATGAACGAACATGAATAAACACTATAACATTTAATTTTTTAGTGCAAGAACATGAATAAGAATATCGATTAGCTTAAATGTTTGCGTGTCCGTTTGTTCGGTTTAAACAAACGAATGCGAACAAATTTTCTTTATCAGTTAGAGACTTGTTTTTATATAATTTTATTGGTGAAACATCTAACCATTAGATTAAAATTTATTTTTACTATAATAGTATGGATTAGTCAAAATATTAAATTGTGCATATCATATGTTGAAAGGCCTCTCATTAAGAAATTCATTCAATATATATGTACATATATACAGATATGAAAGACCCTAATTATTAAGAAAGTATTCCTAGAACAAAATTGTATGGGCTAGAGATGGATAATTTTAGGCAAATCATGGAACAAGGAAGGCACTAGAGGGTAATTAAAGTTTATTGGAAGAGGGTATAAAAATTACATTTAGCTTGTTTATCATGTTATTTTACATCACATTATAATTCGACGTCAAATTTACATACTATAATTCTTCTTTTAACTCCTTTAGTGATTTCCCCATATTATTTTGCACAATATCATTTTCTATAACTTTTTTTATTCATTTCTCTGTTACTACTTTTTTGTTTTTTAAATACAAATAATTTTGAAATGCCACAACATCATTCAACTATAATATTTTTTTAATTCTTTTTTCATACTATGGATATTTTTAGAAATGATTATATTTTTACCTCTGTAATTACCTCAACATCAATCAACATAAAAAAATCAAAATGACATTTCCCAGCAATAACATTTTCGCAATTCAAAAACCAACTCTAGAACCAAAAAACCCTCCAACTGTTCAAGCTTCAAACGTTCCAGTGGTTGAAGATCCATGGGGGATGAAGACGACTTCACTTCGAATTGAGCCTTCGACCTATTACAACCTCCAAACCCATCAGCAATGGTCGAACCTCCACACTCCTTATATGACACCATCCTCATTTTGAATGTTTATAATTAATTTCTTTATATGATCTTATTTTTTCTATAAAAAATTACACCAAAAAGTTAAGAGTTTTTATATCATTAATATGATCGTAGTATTGACTTATTTAAAAAGAAAAAGAAAATGAAACTCAAAGTTTTAGATGTGAGCACATTAGACATGACATTTTAGCAATGTCGTTGTTATGAATTGAACAACAAAAGAATTGAAAGAACAAGAAATTGATGAACAATGATTTCGATTATCAATCAACAACTTGATTACAAACTTGATTACAAAGTGAACCTGATTTTCGGATGATCTCAAGTACTAACCTCATTACCCCTTATATCTTCATTAATTACCAGTTAACAGAATTAACAAACTAACACATAAAACCTTGAACTATTTAATACAGACACAAACAGTCCCTATAGAATGAGAACATCTAATCTTGAGTTTGACTTTAGTACTTTGACTTTAGTTGACTTCATAACCAACTTTAACCAACAGTCGTACATAGTGTTTTTCTTTTATAACATCAATTTTAAAATGACGTTTTAGTTTTTTCACTGTGTTTTACACCAATGCCTCAACTTTCAAAATGGTGTTTGGTTTGATAATCGTGTTTTATCAATGCATGTCAATTGCAACATGATGTTATAGGATTGGGCATGACGACATGACGTTTTTAGCATTTCCCTCGTGGACACACGTCCAACCCAACATTTTATTTGTACATGATATGTGTGTACTAGTTATGTTATAGAAGGTGATGAATATGTGATTAGCTATAGTTGAATTCATAGAAACTAATGACGTTTTTAACAAATGTTAAATCGTATTCAAATTTTCAAACGAAGTTGGCATTGACTTTTCAAATAATTAATTAACTAATCGTATAACACATAACATTTCCTAACATTTTTGATATTTCATTTCCTAACAAAGGATTTAAATCGAGTTAGATTATTACAAATGTATTGTTGAAACTAACTTCCATTAAGATTTCTCGTTGGCGCGCAAAATATATATTTAATATAAGTACCGTATTTTTATCAAAATAAGTCAATAATCATTTAAATATTTAAACCGCAACATAAATGATCATTTGAAAGTGTGATATATAACTATGAATATAAATTCTAGTTATGTTCTTAATACATTGTCGTAATATTTTAGATTTTTAAAACATAAGAAAACATATCTATTTGGTTAACTCGTCATAAGGGTCCTCAAACGGCTCATCTCAAACGGCTCATCATGATATGATCAAAATAATAAAATGTTAATCATATAACCAGTACACAAAATATCTTGAGTGAAAATTTAATTTATGAATGTTTGATTTATATTGTATTGTGTTAAAAGCAAAACAGAAAAAAAATTTAGTTAGATAACCAGTTTTATGATATAATTTAAATTTATTAATGGTGTAAGTTTTGTTCCTTTATAAATTTAATAATGCATGGTTGGTATATATTTAGTAGGAAGATTTTGAAGAAAAATATTTTTATCGATTAATCTATAATTATTAAAACTACTTTTGAATTAATCGAATAATTATGTAAACTATCTTTTATACAAAAATTAAAAATACACATCAAACGTCCCTAGATATAGCTACAAGGTGGATATTGAGGGCTTGTATTATGGTCTTTTAAGTCTTCCATATAGATGAAGATCATGTAATGAAATTTTAGCGGTTTCAACTTAGACAAGTGGTAACGTTTGTGATTACACTAACGTCACAAAGACCGCCACTATCTCATACTCATCGATGGCGGTGTTCCACACCTTACAACATTGCCTCATCACCCACGCTCGCCTATTCAGTTTTCACAACTCAAAACATGTGAATTGACATAATACGCACAAATTAAAACTTATATTAAAAACCAACTCATGTTGTTAAAGTTGCTTTTGTAGTTTTTAAACTTTTGTCATGGACCTTTTTGTCTTTTTTATTTTGGCCCCCATATTATATGTGGGTTTTAATTTTTGCCAACATGTGCTCCTTTTATATACTTCTACTAGGTTGGTCTCCGTGTAATATACGATTTAAACAAATAAAATATTAAATAACTATTAATAAAAATTTATGCATTATAAAATCATGCTTGAATATAATATATGATTATAAGTACATATAAATAGCTATTTTAAGTAAATAAACAACAATACTTTTATTTTATAACAAAATTGTGAATTCTTGTTTTTAAAGAGTGTGTTTTTAATAAAAAAGGTTTTTAATTTATTAAATTATATATTTTTTAATTTGAAAATGGTATGAGTAATATTATTAGTATTTAATATTATTATTAATAATACAGAAAAATAAGAAAGTAAGTATAATGAGATCTACAATAGTTTCATACTCATTTTAGTTTTTTATTTAAGATAGATATGTAGGCTAAATACTCATTAAGTAAACGGATTAAATTTTAATGTAAAATATATATGTAAAATAAATATAAATAGTTACATCATAATATTTTAATGTAAAATATAATTAAAATTATATATAGGTAATAGTTCAAGAAAT